>JAHUZM010000422.1:0-38666 GCA_019925275.1 Mytilus edulis
TTATATTTAAAGTGTAATGGTTTAATATTTCATTTGTCTGTATCAAAGGAAACAAACTGTATGAACATTTTCCACAGGAAAACAAACAAATTAAAGATGTTAGGCATTACGATGTGTACAACGGAGATCAACGCACATGCACAAATAGGTTTGGGATATAACCCCTTATTCGATTCTGTTTTGAATTATTGGTTTCTTCAATAGCAACGATATGATATTTTTATACTATTATAAATACAATCTTTTCTTATTTTCCATGTGATTAAAATTTGAATAAAAAATCCGGCAACATCACTTGACGACTTTTTTAAAACAAAATCACAAACCCCTGAAGACAACACATCAATTGTAGGAAATAGAGCTTCTTATAATATTCCCTTTTGGGTACAAACTAACTTATTATTGTTAGCGACGTTCTTCGTTGCCAAAAATAACAAAAAAACAGACTTTTCATTTTTGTAATCAAAATGCCTTTAAAAGCAATTTAACATCTAGCGCTAAATAACGTTAATATTGATTCACTTATAGGGTCTTTGCATCGGAACTAAACACATTTATTATTAATAAACCAGATGTTGGCATGACACGGGTTATGTTCTTCTCATATATGTTATGATGGTATGATACTAAACCCCTCACGGGGAGGATTGTGCCTGATATTCATATGATGAAGACATAATTTTTCAATCAGTTTAATTGAAGTCTGGAGCTGGCATGTCAGTTAAGTGCTAGTAGTCTGATGTTATTTATGTATTATTGTCATTTTGTTTGTTTTCTTTGGTTACATCTTCTGACATCAGACTCGGACTTCTCTTGAACTGAATTTTAATGTGCGTATTATTATGCGTTTACTTTTCTGCATTGGCTAGAGGTTCAATTTTATGATGATATCAACATATGTAAAAAAAAAAAAAAAAGAAAAAAAAAAGTAAAATGTTTAGATTAAAATACGGACTCTGTTTTTTTACTTTCAGGTAAGATTTGACAACCATAAGATTTTAATCCTTTGAATGAAAATTAAAAAAGAAAAACCACAAAAAACTAGTCTTTAAATGTGAACCACATATCATATGTGGTTCTACTAGATCGGAACAAATTTGAGCAACATGATGGGTACCACATATAGAGCAGGGACTGTTCATAGCCGGATTTTGGTAATGTTCGTGTTGCTCTGTTCGTTATTGTTGTACCTTTGTGTTTGGCTTTTGTATTGTCGGATTGAAATGAACCTTATTATAAAAAGTACCTAATGGCATTATGTGTCTCGTGTTTCTTTTTATTTTTATATGAGCGATTTTTGGACTTTTAATAGCCAGAACATTAAATGTTTCATTTCTATTAACAAAAAATCTCATTTTTTTTTATACAAACCTTCTGATCCACTGGATTCAGTGAAGCTTTCAGGTGTTTTTCAATGCGGAAGTATGCACGATAAATGTACCTTAGTTGTGCTAGCAGATATTTTTGTTCTTTATCTATTCTAAGTTGTAAGAAGTAACAGACGAAAGATACCCACATTAACTGCATGAAAAGAGAAACCAACAGTGGAAGTCAGCGGAAGTGTAGAAACCAGGAAAATCAAAGAAACATACCAAACAATTTTTGTATAACATGAAAAGAAGAATAGTTACGACAACATAATCTTTATAATTTATGTAGGTAGAACTATAATCATGCTCTCGCATCCACCATATCGTTAAATTCCGAGAGCCGACAGTAAATGAAGTTCGGTAAACATTGAAACTTCGAAGAATTCCCGCGGGTTCGTTAATCCTTCAAAGGAATGACTTCAACATAACCACTTGCAATACTTTCTTATTTATGCAATAATCCTCTATCAAGGAAATCATGACAGAAAGCACAAGCTCTGGTATTAGGGATAACTGGGGGAATATATACTCTCTATGTAGGCGCTAATAAATGTTGAAATACAGAAATGGAAGGTTGATAATTTGAAATTGATATCTTTTGGCCGTTAAGTTTAATAGTCACTCTATACTAATCCCAAAACGGGCCGTCACTAAGTCTTACAGCTACCACTTGTCCCCCAAAATAGACCATCGAGAATTAGGAAATCTTGCCGGACTTAATCCAATTAGTACAGAAAATAGACTGTCAGACATTAGCGCTATCTCAGACTAAGACTTCACTTATATATGTTGAAAAAGTGTAGGATTCTTAAAGAAGAATTTCTATTAAAATCAATGACGGAGGAAAGCAACATCAGAAAAGCTTGAGGAATGCAAATTTTGAAGAGAACGCCTGGCATTCAATCATCAACATTTACTAGTACACGACATGGTAAATGGTTCAGCAATCGATCATCAAATATTATAACAAATATAACCAACATCTTATATGCAAACCCTCCCCCCCAATTTTTTTTTTACAAAAATTACAAAATAAAATGCCAATGCGTTGCCAAGTTTGTCTTTGAATATAATTTTGGTATTTCCTGCCTCTCATTCAAAAATGAAAAATAAAAATAAAATGAAATTGACGGGCCCATATGTATATATTTTTATATTTATTCAATCAATTGGTATACTCGTTTCCGGATACAGCCATACGGTGTAAAAACCTATTCAGATTATATCCTGTTTCACTGCAACACGGAAGTAATTGTAATTTATAATGGACAAAAGGTATACACAAAGTATGCATTTAAAGTTTCCTAATTTTCAAGTGTAGAAACTTGATTTAATTTTCAAGTGTAGAAACTTGATTTAACATGTATTTATCAATGAGAAATATATTTAAAAACCGAACGAGATATAATAATTTGAAAAGGAAGCCCCTAATAGATACGCAATGTACACAATAAGTAACATATTTAAATACACAAATAATCATAAATTGAAATGTCCTTTAAAATTTATGTATTTTGTATACATAAAGGACTATATTAACGACTATTGTAGTTGTCTGTGTGTAGGGGTTCGGATATCATCGAATACAGGAGTCGTTTATCTTATTGTCGTAAATAATAATTTTGTATCGTAAGTGCACGGATCTGGGATAGAATAACGCACACAATTGTCGTCATATGAGCTTTTATTATATTTTTACAATTGAAAGATATAATGTTCTAATGAATTCCCGAGGATGAATTCTTGGAATGAATGATTTTCACCAATTCCCCCTCATTATATTTCAGCTATCCAATATCATATTTGACAGTTGAGGTAAATCATATAAATTAATGTTTAATAAATATCTGTGACAGAAGATGAGAAACTGTTCTGCTTTCGAAATACTTTAATATGAAAAGGAAATTGACAATTATGATGCTTTTAAAATAAAATATGCTAGAAACGTGACAAATTATAAATAAATGAACGCAAATCTTCCATTAGTTTATACTGAATATCGACATGCCTTATTTACAGCAATATTTGATTGTGCTAAAGGCCATACCGACATGTCTCTAAAACACGGCAATTTAGCCCAGGAGATGTTGTTTCACAATGTGTTTGACTTTGAAAGGAGAACCGAGATATGGTTGATTGATTAAAGTGCGAAACGATAAAATGTTAGAGTGAGATATTTTTTGCAGATTGTTTTGCCATAATGGACTTCTATCAACTGTTTTATCGGTTTCGAAGAACTCCAATATAAAACTTAAAAAAAAAGTTACCCAGTTTTGTCATATTTTTAAAATGTAAAAAAAACACGTTATTCGTCAAATTTACATTTATTTTCATTTGCCAGGCATAACTATCAACGACAGCTACTTTTGTATAAATCATGCATTTTTTGCTGGTGTTAACTGGGGGACCAAACGTCCGTCCTACACTAATAAAAATCAACCCAGTTGTTGTTAAAAATCATCAAAGATACAAGGCTTATAACGCATTTCATCTTCATAGAAGCGGTTGCACCTGAATCGAAACAGTTGGAATTCGAATACATTGTTAAAAAAAAATATAACTAAAAAAACCGTAAAGTTGTACCAAATACGGGTCCGGGATAAAACTTTAGAGCTCGTAAGAATCATTGGCTAATAAATCAACGTGTTAATGATAGTCCATGTTAACGCATAAAGTGCTGACTACTGGGCTGTTGATACCATCGGGAACAAACACATTCGCCAGCAGTGACATCGACTGAGTTGTTGAAGTGTATTACAAACTAAAAATTCCGAAAAGATGTACCAAAAAAAAAATATATGACAATCTATGACTGATGGTAGAAAACATTTGTGCATCGAATAACTCAAGATTTTATAAGTAGTAAGTTAAAAAATACAAAACATCTCAATGATGTTACATATTAGCACACAAATACTGACTACTTGGCTGCTGATACCCGTATGGATGAAACGTTTAGCATCAAGGGTATCTCAAACATTTATAAACTGACTCGCACAATATTAAATCGTTTTTTGATTATGCAATGTTGAATGAGTAGTCGTCAATCATTATATTTGCAAAAAATACTCACTTCTTTATTATTGTATGCTTTATAAACCAAACATATCAGAATGGATAACATCTTTCATATTCCTGACTTGGTACAGGCATTTTCCTATGTAGAAAAGGATGGATTGAACTTAGTTTTATAGCTAGCTAAACCTCTCACTTGAATCAGAGTCTTATACAATTCTATATATTAACAACGATATGTGAACAAAACAAACAGACATAATTGATAAGAAGGTAAAACAATAGGGGCTTGTGTTTTAATCTTAGTCACTATGAAACCAAACAAATATGTAACAAAGAAACACAAAAATGCATATAGACAAAGGACATTAGCAAAAATAAAAGACAAGAATACTACACTCCAGACGAGCGTTTCATCTACAAAAGTGACGCTCGAATCAAAAACAAGTTAGAAGAGCCAATTAAAGTACGAAGTTGAACAGCATTTAGGACCAAAAATTCCCAAAAGTTTTGCCAAATACAGCTAAGGTAATCTCTTCTTGAGGTAGAAAAAGCCTTAGTATCTAGAAATTTAAAGTGTTGTAAACAGTTAATTCATAATAATGACCATATTAATGATAATAATGAAGAAATATTCATAAAGCCAAATAAAAGAATACTATAATACGTTATTAAGATGATAAAAATCGTCACTACCTGTAATCTATACTTCAAGACCGTCGTGTATTATTTGTTAAGTTGATACGTAATATCTAACATTCTAATATGACGTGCAGCTGCTTCTTTCGCTTTGTGAACAAACACATGCTCTAAATCCAATAAAATTTGTTTGCACATGCGTATAATGACTTCTTCAGAATAATGGATTTTATCAAATTACCATGCAATTAATATATTTCCTTAACATTAAAACACTTTCAAACTCTGAAATGGTGCACCTGATGTTACTAATTCATTTATTATGACTGTAATGTGTTGCATTCCGAAATTGACATATTTGACCTAGATACGACAACCGTTCATGCTGGCTGTTCAAACTCCTCCCTCTGAAAAATCACAGTGCCAACCGTTTGATGCTTTAAAAACAAAAAAGGGAGATTCACGGAAGAGCCTACACAAAAGCGTTTACACTTATGCTTATCGGATGCAGGCTATACTTTATTGTAGTTTTAACATGGGTAGGCATTATATTCATGTTATTTTAGCCCTCAAAATCGCTCAGGCAAAAATAATCACGAATATAATGCCTACCCATGTTAAAACTACAATAAAGTATAGCTTGAATCAATTAGTTCTTAAACATGGTCTTGGTAATTTCCGATGACCATATTTTAGAAAAAGGACGAGACGCACTTTGACATACCCCTTGTTCATCACATTTCTACTCAGACGCCGGTGAGTTTTACAAAGTCTGAGTAGCAGCTGCAGGCTCTTGGATACCGAATAAGTTGGGAAATGTATATCCCATATGTAAGTGAAGTTATTATTTTGCTACTAAGTTGGAGGAAATTGATAATTTCAAAGTTATAATCTTCTAGTTTGTCATAGATTCTGGTACTGATATGATCGTTTATATCAAATTCGAGATATAAGTCTAAAAATGATGCAGAGGAAGCCGTGTCTGTTGTGGTTTTTTTTATAAATTCTAGTTCGGGGGGATATCTTAACGGAACTATGTGTATGAAAATCATTCTAGCGACAGACGTTCAACTAAAAACTTCAAGCTTTTATTTATATACTTGTATCTGACGAAGTTCGGCATCAATACCCCGAGACGTGCCTTCCACAAACTTGTCTAACACGGTTTTCAATATATCGTCTTTGATGAAAAGGCTTCCATACGACGAAAGACTCCTTTGTATTGTATAACCATGTTTTGGTCTTTTGCATTCTGAAAAAATTAAATGAACATTTTATAAATTTGTAGAATCGGCAGTGTTTGTCTAGATTAACACCCAATAGGACCGATACAAACAAACAATTAAAATACAAGGATCTATAATACTTAGAAGCGATGTGACCAAAGAGGACACGGAAGAATAGCCAAAACCATTCAAAAATATTGCATCAGGGACACTATAAAAATTGATGAACTAAATATCGTTTATGTTATTCAATTTCTGGCGTGGATGGTAAATTGTTATTTCTGGAGGGAATCATCGGCTTAGTAGCCAATACTTCGGTATTGGTATGGACATTGTATTACCAAAATTTGCTGTTACAAATATTTTGAAATTATTTCAAATTAAAAAGAAATATTGCCTTTATGCAAAGCTCCGATTCCCTATCCGGCTTTTACTGGTTTTTTTTTTGGTTTGGAAGCTCTTCGTGTTCTTATTAAGTTTTGGCTTTTCTAGGATTTTGGATTCGATGATCACTGAAAAGATATTTGTTTTCGAAATGCACATCGGGTGCAGAATAATTGGTTCCATTAATGTTATTATCGACGGCATTTAAGAAATGTATGAAACTGGTGTGAAGTTAAATAATTATGGTTACATTTTTACAAAAAGAAAAAAAATAAGATTGAAAGGAAAATTTTATGTTGACATAATTCATATGGTAAACAAAATACATATTGCAGTGCTATATAACGACGGTACAACTATTGGTGGGTTAAAAGTTTTATCCTCAACCTTTAAATTTCTCTGATTTCTCCATACTCTTTATATCAAAACAAGAAAAAGTCTTGACTGAATGAAAATTTCTGAATTATGTCTATAGTATTGTTTTTTTCTCTGGAATAATGCGGTAATTCTTCAAGAAAAATATACTATTTATTATCTGCAGTTTGTGCAATATTAAACGAACTACAGTAACAAAGAAAAGTCAAACCAATTGTATTCGGGTCGACATAGGGAAGTGAACAAAATATGCAGTGGTATATTTCATATCTTAATTGATGCATTAAACATTTAAAACCCATAAAATGAAACGAACGGAAGTAACTTAATATTACCAAACGTCGCAATTTCTCGGAAAGATTACTAGAAATCTCACACGAAAACGAAACTGCTATTGTTTTACATTTGTAAGAATAATCATTGTATTTCTTACATTTCATTTAATTTCATTTCACAGATTGTATTTGAATAGTTTTCTATTTAGAACAAAACTTTTTATATGATAAGATAAAGTTGACGTATATTAAGGCCTTTACTGGTCATTGAAACCGCTAGCTATTCATCTTTATCATTACTTTTCAGGTTAACTTGTAACGTGTTAAATACAAGACGCTTATTATGGCTATGCATATAATATTGTTTAAGAGGGTGTCCTTGTTAGCCAGCCTTGTTATAAGAACAAGGATTTTTAACAAGGACACACATTTAATTAAAATTACATATTTCCCTAAATCAAGGAAATACATATCTTCAGATTTTATCAAAAATGATTTAATTCTCCTTATGTTCATACAAAGTCCAAAAGTTAAAGATTACATAAAGGAAAAGATGTTTTTGTTAAAATTCCCCTAAAACATAAGGAAACATTAGAAAACATTCTCGTTACCATTGTTTAATATACAAAAAAAAAAAAAGGAACTGCCTCATTCCCGGTTCCTATTCTTCAGTAGTAATAGCATCATTGATTGTTAAATTAGCATTTAAAAAAAAGTGAAGATTTTATTTTTGTTTCGAATAAAGAAATGCTTGCCATGAATAAAGTTCTATCATGTTCAGTACTACAATGAAAATTTTACCTAACATGCCATTGCATATAAGATAATAATCATCACCTGAAGTGAACGAATTTTTCCCTGTAAACAAGCTTTAGTAACCATGTCGCCTGAAGTTTTCAAGATATATGTTTATGGCTCAGAATGGTTTTATCTGCAATGAAATGCAGGATATTTCCTGCAACTGTCAAAATCAATGGAATATTTTTATACCCTTTTTGTACGAAACTGGATGTAACGTACTATTATTTGGTGGTGTTAAACCTTTTCAAGGGAACCCCCCCCCCGTATAGGTCATGTTATTTTTCCTTTTCGAAATTATTATGAAATTTAAACATGACATTCGCATGACTCCACGGTATAGCCATGGTTAAATTATCTTGTGCATGACGCTTTAACTTCTAAACTTCCTGTGAGAAAAAAAAGAGAGAATATTTAGTTTAAACGTTTGCATGCTTATAAGTTAAGATTTTTTGGCGGGACTTAAGGTATTTTTTTTAAAGGAAATACTTAGTTTAAAAATTTTCATGCAGTCCACTTCTCGCTTAAGTTTAAAGTGTGAAGTGTATCAAGTATTTACTTGGAAAACTTCAGTAATATATGCATATGGATCCTTGTATTTTATGACTTTATGTAAAAATCCGACCATGCAATATTTATTTTGAATCGGTTTTACTCTTATTCATAAGTAAGTTTCATGATACATTAATAGACTTCAAGTGATATTTAACTTATTTTGTATTCAATTTTATCAAATAAGAAGGTAGTATTACAATGTCAGTTTAAGTATCAGGTATATCAAGTACAAAGTACAAACAAGCAGACATTAGATCGAAAATATTCATAATTGTATAGGCCTATACATTCCTGAAACCAAACGTAATTCATCGCAACATTACTGTTGACGGCTTTTTTGAATCAATATTGCAAATCTTATATTTTTTTTTATATAAAATTGGTATCTTTAGACAAATTATTTGAACTGTACATGAAAGACGATATAGAGCTTTACCTCCGATACAGTTTTGGTTTTGATTAAATTACTGATAACATCATTTTGATTGACAACGTATTTGTTAATTATGGAGATTGCATTTCTGAAAGACGATCGGTATTCCTATGAGAACTAGACGTACTCCTCTTCTTGACGTCTATTTCCTTTATTCATATGAAGTACACTTCAGACAGGAGTTTCTAAGAAAAAATGAAAGGAAGCTAAAAGAGGGACGAAAGATACCAGAGGTACATTCAAACTCATAGATCGAAAATAAACTGACAACACCATGGCTAAAAAAGAAAAAGACAAATAGACAAATGATAGTAAACAATTCGGTAGGTCAAATTCGTGAAAAGGGAAGGGGATTGTAGTTATGACGTAAGGAACATATATATTCGATATCATCTGCGAAACGGATATTCCATCACGGTAAACCAATTCGTAAAATTTACGAAGGTATGATTTCAACTTCACCATTTGGAACTCTTGGTTAAATAATTTCATTGTGAGTAGCAACCCTCTATCAAGTAAATCATGATAGGAAATGACGTTACGCACGGTATTGGTGCCACTTTGCGTTACACGACGTTCCTAATAAAACGACGATTTTGACGTTATTCAGGACCACAAAAAGTTTCAAACGTTGACCTTATATTCTATTCATGTGAAAATACCGCTAATTAATTGTTTTATTTTTTTCAAACGGGTGCAAATACAAAACTCCATTGAATTAAAAAAAAAATAACTTTTAATTTTTGCGAAGATTTGTAGATGCAAATATAACACAAAATAACAATTTGATGTCTTGTTAAATGAATTTTAAAATATATAAAAAGAAGATGTGGTATGATTGTCAGTGAGACAACTCTCCACAAGAGACCAACATGACACAGAAATTAACAACTATAGGTCACTGTACGGCCTGTAACAATGAGCAAAGGCCATACCGCATAGTCTGCTATAATGCTGACAATATAAACCAATTCAAACGAGAAAACTAACTGCCTAAATTATATAAAACAAAAATGAACGAAAAAGTCTGTTTTGTACATATTTCTTGGTGTTTTTTTTATCTTCAAAATGTTTTAAAACTTTAAAATATAGTTGGATACTATGAATGAAACAAATACAGGACAAATCTGAGGCTAATCTCTTTACTCTTAGGACGAGCGTGCTTACAGCATAACACATTGGCTGTTTTTGATTATAACATTTTAAAAACAGTGACTTATACTTACATTATAATTTATTTGCATATTATTTATCCTAACGTATAAGTAAGTCAAGACCACAATCTAAACATCAATCAAAATGTTATGGAAAATGTTTAAAATATAGCATATTTTCAAAAATCTCTAGCGAAAAGCTTTATAAAATGTTCATCAAGTTTGAAAAAGAAATACGTGCTCTCATGCTGCCGTTGCCAACTTTCAATGATTTAAAGTTGGTTGGGGTCTAAACTATCTCTTTAAAAAGAAAATGTTTTCATTGATTACAATCTTTAATTCATGATTGTTTTACCAAATAATTAAGAAAATTCATGTATGTAGGAATTTGCACATTTTGTACATAAATCATGCATGCCGTTATTTTTCTCGTTTGCATTGTTTTACATTTGTCATTTCGGGGTCTTTTATAGCGGACTATAAGGTACGAGTTTTGCTCATTGTTGATTCAATAGAGTAACCTAAGGAAATTATTAATTGGTCTTTGATGGAAGTTTGTCTCGTTGTCAAGCACACGGCCGCATCTTCTTATTTTATTATGAGAACGGTGATTCTGTATTTTTTTGTTTTTGCTTTCAGAAACATATTTTACGAGCTATTCTTTCGTCTGATATTTTTTCACAAACTCAAGCTTCAAAAAAGGGTCGGCAAACAATACTTATTTATAATGTTTGAAATTATAGAATTTGGCAAAGTATGGAAAATTCTTACACAGACCAATACATACCTCACAGATTATCAGCAGGTCAAAATCCGATTTTTTAATACGATTACTTTTATTTTACTTAATTTGTAATTTTGACTTTTTAAGTAATTGCTATATGTGCATGTTTTAATGAATCAAAGCTTTTCTCAAGCGAACAACTATGAACCAGGAATGCATTGTATGCTCTTTTTATACTATTCATGGTAATGTTTGGTTCAGCGCTTCCATTTTCAACATATAACAGAGTATCGGTTGACACTAAATCTTCATTGACTTTTTTTTTTAAACAGTTTCCAAACTGATTATTTGTATGTTTTTGGTTTCAATCTTTTTGGTTTCGTTTTTACATTGTTTTAAAAGTATAATCAAAGTGCTGAAGTACTGAACATCGGATGACCGCATGCACTTGTCTAAGAAGAAAAAAACACATTTCTATACCTGAGGTTTATATACAGGGATATATTTTTCATAAAAGTGCAGTACACGTGCATAGTAGACACTTTTCTATAGCATCGCGATGTAAAAATCATTATTCAAGCTATGTTTGGTGGCGTTCTGCGAAGATAAAAAAAATATCTACTTTACACAACAACAACAAAAAATTGAATACAACAGATTGATTGGTTGATTTTTTTTCTCGAATGAGTTGGGAGTGTCTGTATATTAATATCTTGGAGCTAGCTGCTACATGTTTGTGTGCCATCCATCATATATGTCGGACAACTACTCGCTGTCTCTCTCTCTCTTTCGTTTTTTCTCAAATAATGGTAAAAGAAAAGTTTTAATTTCAATATATTAGTTTCATCACATGACTATGTACCAGGCAATTCTGTTGGAGATTTGAGAAAATAAACTTCATTCTGCCACACTACTTCTAAATGCAATAACCTTATTTTTCATACACATATTGCTAGGTAGATGACTAGAGATTGTTCTACTCGACAGTAGATAAAAAAAAATGATCGTTAGCTATACTGCAATGTTTATGACATACGAGTATTTCTCTGATAAAACTTTTTTATTAAATGAGTCGATGCGTCAAAAAATGATTGCACGATTTACTGAAATGTTCACGACTAAGGAGTACTTTTTCTCATAAGATTTATTGTGATAATTTTTATTTATGTGTATAGCTTCGAATCTTTGAATAGCAACGTTAGGAATTACAGACACTATCTGGCTGAGGAGGATAATTAAGAAGATCTCACTTTTGATCGCATTTTCTTTTTCAATGTATCTTGCTTTTGTAAAGTGGGGGAGTGGTCATTAGTAAGTTTTCTCTTTGTTTAATGTTATAGCTCCGGTGCCTTGTCTTTATGGAGTATCCCAGTTAAATATTTCGACATCTATTCTTTAAACAATGCAGATCTACATTTTAATCAGTGCATATTACACGAGAACTTTATTTTTATATAAATCAGACCATTTCATGAAATTATGTTATGCCAAATATGCAAGAAAAGTCGTATACAGTTTAACGTTATTATAACGCGAACGTCAAATTACGGTAACGGGGACATGTCATTGGACATCTTAGATCATTTCGGATTTTCTACCTGCAACTCAAACAAAAGTACATATCATATCATTTTAAAGGAAATTAAATGTATTTTTCATTCATATCAGTTAACAGGTGATAAAAATTTGAGATATAGTAGAATTTCGCTTGATAAAAAGCCTCTGAATTATTCTTTGTGTTCTTTTGTCCATCGGGACATTTTATTGGACACGGGAAAAATGACGATGTTTTTAAAATAAGACCGCAGTTACATAATGATGACTTCAGATAGCTTCTTCGGAACATGTATAATTTTTCTGATATCATTAAAATCCATGTTCGTATGTTATATATCATGAAATTGAAGACATAAAGTTTTTTTACGGGTTGAACAGCAAATTGGGACATTTTTTCTCTTTTTTATTTAAACTCTTCTGACGATCTTCCTTCTCTTATAGTTAAAAACGTCTATCACTTCATTTAACGTTTAATGTATACAATATAGTTGTAAAATTTTAAACCATTCTACATACTAATGAATCCGCATTTGAATTTCAAAGACGCACATGAAACGTATAATCCGTATGCAGGCGCTGCTGTAATGTTGCTACATAGAACAGTTCATATTTGGGAAGCTGAAATCATGTCTTTTGTCGTAAAGTTTTGTTTTCAACCGACCCTTATTATAGATGTAAGTCAAGATATGAGGTAGGATTATCCTTTTCTTTTGTATCCCTTTGTTTCTACTTTGATGGGATACGTTCATCATAGTCATAAAATTTAGAAATATCTAATGAGAGTACATCTAAATAGCTGAAAGTAAATTTATAGGATATTGCTAACTTCTTTTCTTTTCTTTCTTCCTAACATCACCATTCTCATGCCGTTAAGCTATCCAGATAATGAATAATCAATACTTCAGTGGAACATCAAATAAGTGATAACACACATACAATAAAGTCTTAAAAAAGGGATAATAAGGTTAGGATCTCAACGTTACGACTTTCACAAGGATTTTAGCTTTCTAGATGTGAACTTTCTTTTTTTATGTGGCGATAATCATTTTAAAAGTATATATCAACAAGTTTATACGACATGTAGGAGCTTGGGTTCATTATTGTGTTATCCTTCATAGAAAGAAAAATAAGAAAAATACCGAACTCAAAGAAATATTCAAAACGGAAAGTCACTAATCAAATGGCAAATTGAAAAACTCAAATACATTAAACGAATGGATGACAACTGTCATATTCCTTACGTATGTACATTCTTTTTTTGTTGTAGAAAATATTGACAATATGTGCAAACGTGAAAACACAATACGCAAAAAAACATTTAAACCGAATAGCCAAACCAATATAATGTCATCTTTCCTGAGGCATTTGTGACGATAATTTTAGTACAAATACTTATCTATGAAACTGAAATCCATAAAAAAGTATTGTTTAAAACATTCAAGTTCCAAAGCACTGAATAATGGACTCAATATATCCTCTCAGACTGATTTGAAAATGAACAAAAACACCCAGGAGGTTGTGAAGTTAATGTTTTGTAACACAAGAGGATAAATGTGGATGCACTTGGAAATCCGATGATTTATTATTTCCTTTCTTCATATGCCTCTTCTACAATGACTTAGCGGATCCGAGTCATAATGACGGCTTAAATCAATTGACATGCTATAATCATCGGTTGTTTAATTTAATAAATCATTTTAATAATGTAATAAACATGAACAAATTGACTGTAGAAAAGGAAACCAGAATTAAAATTGATCATGCAGATTCACCGTTTGTCCATACTTAAAGTGGGACCAGTTTGAAGAATCGAATGAATAAAGAAAGTTTTATACCAGAATGTATATGACATTACGAACGATATTGGTCAACTTTGTACTTGTTTGGCTTTTTAACTGTTTTGATCTGAGCGTCACTGACGAGTCTTATGTAGACAAAACGCTCGTCTGGCGTATTAAATTATAATCATGGTACCTTTGATAACTATTCGATATGCCATAAAGGTAAGATTATACATAGGGGAAGTGGAATAAACACTTAACAAAAAGTAAAATCACAAAAATACTGAACTATGAGGAAAATTCTATAACGGAAAGTCCCTTATCAAATTGCAAAGTCAAAAGCTCAAACACATAAAAAACATGGATAAAAACTGTCATATTCCTGAATTTGTACAAACCATATTATTTAAAGCATAAGATGATAAATCAAGTAAGGTAAACTGACAAAAAAATAACAATACAAAAAATAAAATAAAATAGATAACAAGGTGAATTGCTAAGAGTTATCAATTGTCTCGATATACTGGTATATATTACTAAAGACACAAAATAGTTTGCAAACAAGCGAATTTTTAAAATAACTTTCGAACGGATATTTCTCCTTTACAATAAATGATCGGCGTCAATTGTTTACCACGTATTATTAGTTACTTAGTGTGCTAGTGACCTAATACGCTCTCACCCCATATGGAATTTACTGACCACATATATACCGTATTACGTCACTAGCACACTATGTAACGAATTTATATATTATGGAACGCGATAACTGCCTTATGATAACGATAATTATATCATTAAGGGCAGATATATATCATGAAGCCATTGTTTTATACTATAACAACATTTGACTATACTACTCTGTTAATATGTTATATCACTAAGATAAATTTATATACTACAAAGACGTTTTGATATCATATGGAGTTACCTTTTCAAACTATTCTTTCAATTCACTATGTCATCAAAATATTATTTCACAATATGAAGACATCTCGATATAACATGAAGCTACCTTCCATACTATTGTGTCATTTTACTTTGTCATACAGTTATTCTTTTATACTATAAAGACATTTGAATATACCAATCGGTCAACTTGTTAAACCACGAAGATACATTTATATACTATAAAGACGTTTTTAAATAACTTCATCGCCACCGGAAATTGGGTACTAACGAAGCGGAGAGAAATGAAAAAAAAAGTAAACAAGTTAAGAATTCATTCAATTTAAAGCATTTCTACCAATTTGATCAGGGTGCCGCTTAAGAAATGAATTTCTGACATATAATTTTTAAACTATTAGGCCGATAAGTTCAAAATTAATACAAGATTTTGTGCAATACTCCAAAACTTGCCACTTAGTACCGGAAAATTTCGATGTCGATCGTCCTGTCGCCCCATTCTCAACATATTGAACTGTTTTTCATTATTTTTTCAGACACGTTTTTAGATTATTATAGTGTGGCATCATATTTACTGAAATTTGTTGTCAAAAACATGTATTTTAAAGAATATAGACCATAAAAAATAAAGTCTAGGGTACGGCAACTTGCTCGTGTTGACAAATTTACTGTATGGCAACTTGTTTTCAACTGTATGGCAACTTGCTAATTTTAGAATAGTTTATTTACCGTCCTTTCAAAGAAAATAAAGTATTAAGTTCAAATATCTAAGGGGAGGGGGGCGTACCTTTTATTCTAAACTGTTGTTGTTCTTTTCAAAGTTTTAATTTGTTTAAAACTGTTATTTGACTGATAAATTTTAAAAACTGTTAACTGTTTTCGACCCACTGTCTGTAATCTGTTTTGTTAAAATTTGCAATGTTGTTAACTGTTTATTTGAAATGGAATTCCTGTTATCTGTTACTTAATACTTAAAGTGTTCACTGCAGGGGCGGATCCAGCCATTTCAAAAAGGGGGAGTTCCTAACCCAGGACAAAGGGGGGGGGGGGGCGGGTTCCAATCACATGTCCCCATTCAAATGCATTGATCGTCCAAAAAATTTGGGGGGGGGGGGGGGTTTCCAACCCCCGAACCCCCCCCCCCCTCTGGATCCGCGCCTGCACTGTTTTTGACATTATTTTCTCTGTTAACTGATCTTAACTGTTATTTACAAGAATCACATTAAAATTTGCTGTCCATCTCTTTCTTTACGTTGCTTCCGCCAAGGAGTGACATAAACAGCATATATGTAACTGTGCATTTCTTTAAACAATCTTTGAGTATAGTAAATCCTTGATAACATTGAGAATGGAAATGAGGAAAATGTCAAAGAAACAGAAGCCCGACCAAATAGAAGAAACAACCCCACGCAACGAGAAAATTATGCACTAGGGTGGGGTGTCAATTCACAGATAGGAAAAAAATCTTAGAATTGACACTCATAATTTTTAAACACCCTCTTTCCCTTCCTTCCTAATAAATAAGGCTTACTATTTGAGTTATGCATGTGTATATTTATGGAAAGAGAATCGTCCATAGATTTGATTTCCAATAGTAATAATGGTGAAATATAATCTTCTTTTTTTTGTGTAACCATGGCAACAATCAGCATTTATTTGATACCAAATATTGCACAATAGAGGGTTGAACATGTCACACAGATCTCAAAAATTTGGTCCAAAGGAAAATTTCAATCAATAAGAGTGATACCTTTCCTGAAACCATAGACATATATCTATCAAAAGGTAAAACAAATCATATGCATTTCTGCTGTTTTTTTCATAAAATTGAATTGAAAGATCGAGCGTCAAATCTTTTCTAAAATTTCTAAATCTATGGCGGTACGGATAGGAACGTATGGACGTTCAAACTGAAAAATGGCTTATAAAACATGCTAAAAACAATATAAATGTTCATATAAACCCACTAGGAAGGCTATATTTTTATTCAACCATCTAAAAATCAATTCAATTGTACAAAAACTTTCATATTTAGAAAATTCACCGTGGCTATAATGCGAAACTAAACTTGTAACTGTGTATTGATATACCTGAAGCTGTTTCCTATGTGAGCAATCATTTAACTACACAAAGGGGTAGAAGTTCAATGTTTGTTTCTTGAAACATATAAATGAACCAAACTTTAAAAAATGAAATAAATACAAGACTATATACAAATGTAGCAAAAGTTACGGACTCAAGTTGGGTCATGCAGGTGCAACACATGCGGCAGTGTTAAACATGTTTAGGGATATCTCATACCCCTCTTTATACGTCTAACCAATGTAGTTATATCTGTCTTCTATTTGTAATGTATCCAAAACGTTAAAAGGAAAGGCCACTTCTTATCCAGCTAAAACCCTGGTCAGTCCTATGATGAAAAAAGTTATATTGACCCAGAGTACCTGGACGGAATTGTGAAAAATAAAGTACCTTTTCAATTTGCAATTCGTAAAATAACTAAACAGTGTGGCCTGGTAGAAGAGGCCGAAAGATGAGGACTTGGTTCTCAAATTGATGTCAAATTTGCTAGTCTAAGACTTCAGAAATGTAAAGATGGACCAAGGCTTTTTGTTTTATATCAGCTCAGAGTTCTTAATTGGGACTTGGAGATGAAAGAACTCTTCAACTTATGACACCTTATATGTTACTTTCTGATTTATACACTGAAAAAATCAGTAAACCTTCGTAATTCCTTTTAATAAAATCATGTAAGCAATGAGTCGTATGAATACCCTGACTGAGATGTAACATGATAATTTATAAGAGCACCCGCCATAACATAGTACTTTTTCTTGGAGTCAATCACTCTGTCTGCTTTTCCATCCGTTCAATTGTCTGTCCATGTGTCAATAAAAAAATATGGTACTTGCGTGTGTCTTCTGAAAATTAGTCAGCTTTATAAAAGATTCCTTATGGAGCTTGGCATTTCTTCGACTTTGTACAGTGGTTTTCAAACTTTTGAATACATTGAAGATATATGCACTTCCCCTTTTCATTGCTTTTTGGTTCGTTTAGAAAAAAGGGTAAATTAAAGTTGCTGTTAACTCTTATCAGCATTTAAAATTTTTTGTTAACTGTTTTTGCCAAAATCGAGGTGTTGTTAACATGTTAACGGACCCCTCCCCCAATCTAATTATGCATTAGATAAAATGCATTAGATAAAAATACCATTTGCTTGACAGCATTTAAGATGTATACAAATTATATATTTTCAAAAAGAAACTGACAAGAAAATTAATTCGAAATGCAAATCACGATTTGTTTCTCCTTACTTTTGATGAAAACAAGGTATTTTCTTAATTTTGTCTGTCCGAATTCTCGATCCTGTGGTTCGGTGGTTGTCGTTGCTTCATCTCTATCTTATTTGTTGTTTTCATAAATTGTTTTGTTACACTGTATATAAGTTAGGCCGTTAGATTTTTTGTTGAGTCGTTCCACATTTTTCTGTCGGTGCTTTTGATAGCCGACTATAAGGTACTAGTTTTCGTTGTTGAAGGCCGTACGATAGCATATAATTGCTTGCATACACTTTATTTTATCCTGATGGATAGTTATCTTATTTGCTATCATACCACATCTCCACTGTTTGTATCTAAAAAAAAGCTAGCACCAACAAAAGATGAATGGACGGTTTATTTTATTGAACTTACACAATTTCAACCTTACAACAAATAAGACAACAGTCGTTAGTAGTATAACGATATATAAATGAATTTAGGATAATATGGCTGAAAAAAACCTTTTTGTACAAAATCAAAAAGCGGTACGCAACGAGGCCTTCTGAACTGAATTAACGGCATATATTTAATAATATTTGATAAGCAAGACATTTTGTATATTTGTAAGCCTGTAAAGCTACAAAATATCGTCACTTGATATTATCTAAACAGTGATTAATTTCCTCTTAAAATTATAATATATTGCAAGACGCCGTGCAAACAAAAGTTGTTATTTTGCAATTTGCCGTACAACGTCCTGCAATTCGCCGTACAACAAACAAACAATGTTTTTGTCCATATTCTTTAAAAGACATGTTTTTGGCAACAAATTTCAGTAAATATGATGCCACACTATAATAATCTAAAAACGTGTCTGGAAAAATAATGAAAAACAGTTCAATATCTTGAGAATGGGACGACAGAGGACGATCGACCTCGAAATTTTCGGGTACTAAGTGGCAAGTTTTGGAGTATTACACAAAATCTTGTATTAATTTTGTACTTATCGGCCTAATAATTTAAAGAATTATATATCAGGAAATCATTTCTTAAGCGGCACCCTGATCAAATGAGTGGAAATGCTTTAAATTGAATGAATTCTTAACTTGTTTACTTTTTTTTCTATTTCTCTCCGCTTCGTTAGTATCCAATTTCTGGTGGTGATGATACACAGTGTTTATACTATTCTGTCATTTTACCTTGTCATAAAGATATTTTTTTATAACTTCAAGACATTTGAATATACTACTCTGTCAATTTTCTATATCGCTAAGATGAATTTATATACTATAGAGACGTTTTGATATAACACTGAGCTACCTTTTTTACACTGATGTGTCAGTTTACTATACTATTATGTGATAAGGCTATATCACAAATATACAATTCATATTATTACGACATCTTAATATAATATTAAGCAACGTTGTCATACTATTTTGTCACATCGCTATACTATAATGTGATTTTCTTATCTTATTACGATAAATTTGTAAACTATACAATCATCTCAATATGAAGTGGAGCAACTTTTATATACTATTCTCTCATATCACTATCTTACAATGATAGAGTCGTACACTACAAAGACATCTTGATATAGTATTGACCCATCTTTCAATACTATCATATTACCACAGTGTGTTCTTGTTCTAACAAATTCCTTTATCATAATGTTACATCTGTATACTATGAAGACATGTCGATATTTATTTAAAAAATATGACCAATGAACATAAAAAAGGCGCAAGTTTTTTGTTTACGTATAATTCGACTTGAATATGGCGGAAAGACGAGTAATGGAAGAAATTCTTATCAATCATGGATTGAAGCACTTGCTGCAAAGATTTAAGCTTGAGAAAATAGCTCCAGAAATTCTCTGTCAGTTGTCATCGCATGAAATGGAGGAGCTTGGCGTCCAAAACAGGTCGGACATGATGAATTTAAGGTTAGATTGCTCTCGTGATACGGTGAAATGGTCTTGTGATATGGTGAAATGGTATTGTGATATGGTGAAATAGTCTTATAGTGTAATCAAATGACCAACTAGTATATAAATATAAATGACACCTCGTGATATAAAAAAAATGGTAGCTTGGTATTAAAATATATATTCATACTATAGTATTATGACAGAATAGTATGAAACTGTTGTTTCATGTTATATCAAGATGATTGTTTAGTATACAAATTTATAGTAATAAGATAGAAACATGACAGAATAGTGTAGTAAGGTGACACAATAGTATAACAAAGTTGTGAATGTTGTATTGAGAAGTCTTTATAGTATATAATGTATCATTATGATATAGAAATACCATATAATAGTATAGTAAAATGGTAAATCAGTGTGAAAAGGTAACTAGGTGTTATATCAAAACTTCTTAATAGTATATCAATGTATCTTATTGATATAGAAAAATTAAGGCAACAGTAGTATACCGCTGTTCAAACTCATAAATCCATGGACAAAAAAACAAATCGGGGTAACAAACTAAAACTGTGGGAAACGCATTAAATATAAGAGGAGAACAACGACACAACACCACAGTGTAACACACACAGAAACAGACCAAGCATCAGACAAAATCCCACGAGAATAATAAATATAACATCAAAACCAAATACATGAATTTGGGATAGACAAGTACCGTGACACGTCTTATCGCAATGTCAATTTACACTCAAAAATAAGAGAAAACAAACGACCCAACGTTAAATTGTAACACACACAGAAACAAACTATAATATAACAATGGCCATATTCCTGACTTGGTACAGGACATTTTTAAAGGAAAAAATGGTGGGTTGAACCTGGTTTTGTGGCAAGCCAAACCTCCCCTTTTATTCTGAAAAATTGACAAAGTAGATATATTCAAATGTCTTGATGGTATAAATGAATATTTTCATGACAAAGTCGAATGACAGAATAGTATAAAAAGATTATTCTATGTTATATCAAAACGTCTTTATAGTATCTAATTTTATTTAAGTGATTCTTTGTCAATTGTGTTCTCCAATTTATTTATATTGTAGTCCTGTGTTGTCATTTTGATGTTATATTTCACATGGCCATAAAAGTGCGAGGTTTGGCATGCCACAATACCAGTTTCAACCCACCATTTTTTCCTTTAAAAATGTCCTGTACCAAGTCAGGAATATGGCCATTGTTATATTATAGTTCGTTTCTGTCTGTATTACATTATAACGTTGTGTCGTTTGTTTTCTCTTATGTTTGAGTGTAAATTCACATTGCGATAAGACGTGTCACGGTACTTGTCTATCCCAAATTCATGTATTTGGTTTTGATGTTATATATATATGTTATATTTGTTATTCTCGTGGGATTTTGTCTATGTGTGTTACATTTTAGTGTTATGTCGTTGTTCTCCTCTTATATTTAATGCGTTTCCCTCGGTTTTAGTTTGTTACCCCGATTTTTGTTTTTGTCCATGGATTTATTAGTCCTGAACAGCGGTATACTACTGTTGCCTTTATACATAGCAAATTGACAGAGTAGTATATTCAAATGTCGTAATAGTGTAGAAAATTTGCTTCATGGTATATCTCTACCCTTTATGATATGGTTATAGTTATCATAAGGCAGCTGTGGCGTTCTATATTTATCTTACCGACTATCTTAACGTTTGAAATTTAGACTAGTGACATATCAGAATGAGTAAGTCTTTAATACTGGTAGCATTAAGAAACTACTTCCATTGATCCTACAAAAACAGATGCCAACAATAACAACTTGTTAGGTTTAAATGTGTTTTATGAATTTATTTCAATCTTAATCATCAATTTCTTCGTCTGTTGAAACCTTTAAGATTTTTTCTCAGTACCGTTTTGTTTTCATAAAGGGACGTTACACCACTTCTAACCGTATATGAAATAAACCCCGCCTCCCTTCTAACCTAATAACAAACTTATTAAAATTAAATCTTTCACTCGCTCATTTTTTAATGCTTGGAACGTAACACCAGTACTAACCGTGTATGAAATAGACCCCGCCTCGCTACTAACCTAATATGAAATATACACAGTCTCCACGCTGACGCTTTTAACCAATCATATTCCTAGACATGTATAGGAGGTAAGATAAAAGATTTTACTGCAATAACTATCAGATAGAAATATTATTAAACTGTAATGATAAATCAATATGAGACTGCATTTTTATTGTCGACTTTCAATATTATTTATATTTCCATTGAATGTAAATTCTGTAAACATAGTCTATCGTCAATGGCGTTGGAATCCATCCGAAATATTGTTGAATAAAATCTTGGACATAAATCTCAACAATATCTGATGAGAAACATTAGGAAAAGAGCGCTTACAATGACAACTTTCTACAAAATTTATGTTTCTAATATTTTCAAGAAATATACACTTAAAATCTCGACTGGCGTTAATTTTCGAACTTGTCCGAGATTTATCTGATGATAAATTGTCAAACATTAAAATATATCCAATGATGACGTTTGTACGAGAACATTTATGTTGTAAGGTGGTCGAACAGACATCACTGCGACTGTCATACAACAGCAAATGCCTATACCAAGTCAGTCAAATGACAGTTGTTATCCATTCGTTTGATGTTGGAGCTTTTGATTTTGCCATTTGATAAGAGACTTTTCGTTTTGAATTTTCCTCGGAAGTCAGTATTTTTTTTGTGATTTTACTTATCACTATTTCCAAATTGTCCGCTTCACGTTGGTGATGAGATGGCCTTCGTATACCATCCAAGATCATATTATCAATTGTTTACATGAATACAGATATAAATAGATAGCGAACATGTGCAATTGGATTTTATAGGTCTGTTTGATTTAATATTATAGGTCAAACTCGTTTTTACCTGTTTTAGAATAAGTTCTTGTGGATCTAATCAGTTGACCAAATGGTTTACCCTGGTTTAACTTTTTATTGTAAATTCCTTTTCCTATTAATATATAATCTCTTCTAGTTAATGAATAACCCGTTTCCAGTAAATGGGTTAGATTGAAGATCATTCAAATAAGGTCGAATTAAACACTTGCAACTAAATAATTCATCGGATAGCGTATTTTGGCAAAATTGGCTCTCACTAGCTGTTAAAAGCGAACTTTATTTTAGTTTTTCACTTACACTAATGATTGAACAAAACAAACATAATAAATAATTGTCTATTTTTACTCAGCTACCAGGCTTATGATTTTGATAAATCTTAAATACGTTTATGGTAGCTGATTGAAAAAAATACATTGCTTACTGTTCAAGTTGTTTTATTTCTATTTGCAATAAGGTTTATATTCTGGCTAGTACTAATTCTATACAGCAATTCAATTATTGAAACTAGCTACAAATTGATCTATATTAGAATGGAGGAATAATCAAACCTTATTTACACATTTAACAATGCATGTTTCTGATTCAGTATGAACCGATGTGAATATATAACACTTGTCTGTGTTAATTTAAACAGTCAAACTTAGAAAAGGAACATACGTATACGACAAAATTGAAAGAAGTGCCAAATATGTAACCAATTACGTAAAAATATTGTAGATTTACATAAAAATAATCAATATATGGAAATAAGACGTCTTACCAAGACCGGGAAAATTATTGCAACAGCTGAAAAAAGCCAGTGCATATTTAAGGTTTGTACACATATGTGTTATCACGCAAATAGGTAATTGATCAGATGTATGTCTGATGTTAATTATGTAGTGAATGGACATAGAGCATTAAGCTTAGTTATAATATTTTATGGGTTAACCTTTTTTGGGAGTTGTGATGAAAAATTCTTAGTTTTATTCACGGTAAGTATTTGTTTCAATTTTACACATGGTTATTGTGACTTCATGTATCTTTTGCCATGTTGGTTCAATTAAGTATTAAAAAAGTAAGAAATAAATTCAGAAAATGATGCTGCTGAAATTAAGCACGAAACGATCAATCATTTTACCTTAGTTTTAAAGTTTAACAGTAGAATATTTATACTTAAACTTCCACCGCGGGTCTGTGATGCCCACTCAACTCGTAGCAACTGTACTGTGTACCTGTGAAGATCACTACATTATGAGTTCCAAGACACAGTATACCAAATATGCCAAGATAAGTGGTTAAGGTACACAGTCTCCTAAATCAGTTTAACTGAATTATAATACATTCGACTGTTTTATGAATGAAGACATTCATTTGGAATTAGTTTTCAAACCATAAACTGTTTGATGTGTCTTATAATCTAGAATAATGAAGTACAATGTAACAGAGTGACTTTACTTTTTTGTTTAAAGAATTTCGATTAAAAGTATGAATGAATGAATGAAATAAATACCTCGTAATATAACTGTCTTTAATTGAAATAAATACTTATCATTGACTTTAAATAACTAATATACACTGAGGCCAAGTGAATATCAGATTTCAAAAGTTAATAAAACCACATATTTACGAAAGCAAATGACAGTAATTGTTTTGTTTTTCGTTTTCCGAGAGAGAATATATATATAATGACAATTATTTACCAAACCTATAATACATCAAACGATTTTACCATAATTATACACGTAAAAATACGCAGAGGATATCCTTTATCCGCAGGTGATTTTTTTTTATCTGTTTTCTTTAGAATTCAATTCATAAAGAAAACTCTACTAAAGTTTTATCTATATGGAATACATTTTTATATTTCTTTAAAATGCTACAACTTTAATTGATAGCGCTTATTTGAGTAAGGTTTTTCCCTTCTTGTATTTGTCTGTTGGAAATTAACATAACTGTCGTACACCATTTTGATTAAGGGAAAAAAATTAGTACTTTGGTTTAAGGGGTACTAACTTCGATAAATATGAAAAATTTAAATATATTTTTTTAATCATAAATGAAAGTGAAATAATAATGCACTTTTTAATAGCAACAAGTATGGTTCAATTTTGTCAAAAAAAGCACAGATATATCGCTGATGAATTGGTTACTTGCAAGTGAATAATTTGACCTCATTGGATCCGTATTCATGTAACCTTCAATTTGACCCCTTAGGGGTAGCAATAAACAGTTAGAAAAAATTTGCGCTTATGAATTTTACCATCCCCTTTTCATTGCTTTCTTGCAATATCAAGCTTACTGTTTGTGTCATATATGGGCATATGTATGTAATCAGAATCTTCCATAGATTTTATATTCAGTACATAAAATGGTAAAATATAATTTCTTTTTGGTGTATCCATGGCAACAATCTGCATTTATTTGTTATAAAATATTGCAAAAAAAGGGGGGGGGGGGAGATGTCACATATTTCCCAAAATTTCGCTAAACGTAGAATTTCAATCGCTTGAAGTATTACCTTTTCGGAAACTGTGTACATATATCATTCAGCAAATCAAATGAAAATCATATGTCTTTCGTCTCATTTTTTTGTAAAATTGCGTCAAAAACTTCGTGTAGAAATAGAGTGTTTGTAAACAGTACATTAATTTCTGGACCGATGGCCGGTCTAGCTATGAAAATACGGATTGTCAAACAGAAAACAGCCCATAAAACATGTAAAAAATAATCTTGATGCACTTATAAACCTTCTTTGAAGGCTAAATTAGCACTCATCTGTCTAAAAATGAATTTTATTACACAATAACTTTCCTATTTGAAAAATCCACAGGGGCAAAAGTGCGAAACTAAACTCCTAACTGTGTATTGCTACCTTAGCTAGGGATGGATTCCGCATGAATTATGTGTGTTGCGTTATTAAAAGGAAAAGAATGTCATCACTGAAAATGGAACAAAGGTTAAACATTTGATTGACTGATTCGATCCACCAAATTCTTAGACAGGTAAAAACAATGATTAACATATTTCTAACCTATACTATAATATGAAATGAAACAGACCTAGAAAAATCCTATTGCACGAATTCGCTTCCTATTTATATCTAAATTTATTTTCATGTCGCTTATATGACTGTCGGCAGTCTTCGGAAACCAACTCGATAATTAATAAGATGGTGTCTAGACTAAAATACACACAAAACATTTGTAAATACCATCGACCCCATGCCTCGTAATTTGTTTGTTTTAGACAATTTTTATAATTTGGATATACATTTTAGTATGTTATAAATCAAAGGAGTAGGTCCAGTAAGACCCCTTTTTTTCCCCAAAATATAGCAGTTTTACAAAATTGTTAAAATGTATACTTTTAGTTATTTATTGGACAGTAGAATGCTTTTGCTACATAAATATGGGCTTTTTTTTTTACAATACGATGTACATATATCTAGTACTAGCACCATTAAGTCATGCTAAATTACTGAAATCTTCACAATTCTAGCATTTTGGTTAAAATTTAGACGGTTTCCGTGTAAAAGGAAAGTGGCCGCATTCGTGTTCATCCAAAATATTTAAATGTAAGTTGTATTTGATGATAATACATAACATATATAAAGGTTGAGGATGAACACGGATGCGGCCACTTTCATTTTTGACAAAAACCATCTAAAAAGTGACATTTTTCGGCATATTTGGTAGATTTTTCATATTAGAGCTTGAATCGGAGCGTTTTTAATGACTCAATTAGTTAAAATCTTTCACATAAATTAATTGTATCAAATTAAATAGACACTTAAGTGTTTAAAAAGTGGTCAACATCTTTCGTCAGATGAACCTGAAATTTGAGGCCAAAATCGGTCCTTACCGGACCTACTCCTTTGAGAATTTGAGTCAAATCGGTGAACATGGATTTGACACAAAATGGCCCTTGAATGACATTCGCTAGTCATGTATTTGAATTTTTGTCACCCTCAGATTTTGTCTATTTGAATCCCCCAAACACTCATTTTTATTTTTAAAAATTTTCAACATAAATGTCTTATAAGGTCTTTGTTATTTTCTTTTATTTGTTTTTAGAAATAAAACTAGATATAAGAAGATGTGGTATGAGTGACAATGAGACTACTCTCAATCCAAGTCACAATTTACCAAAGTTAACCATTATAGGTCAAAGTATATATAGTCAATTATAAAGCTATGGAATTTCAAGCGAGATTATTTTTGTTATACGTGTTCAACATTCGAGATGCAATCATCAGTGTAGTCCCAAATTTCAAAAGAGCGAAAGTCTGCGGGCATTTAGTGTGCATGTACATAAAATAATGTTTGAGCCCGCAAAAAATTGCTGTACGGGAGACCGATTGACCGTTCATGGCTAGACAATGAAGATACGATTGAATTTAGCACGTGTAGTCAGTTTTTTGGTGAAACGAACAGATATAACTCACCATAATGACATACACAGTTCTTCATTGAATACAAAAAAAACTATGATGTTTGATGAAAAATCATGACAATGGATAGAAACTAGAATTGCTTTATATGATAGTAAACAGCTGATAAACGTGTTTATTTGTAATGCCATTATATATATGTCAAGGTCGGAAGTTGAAGATAAAAGTACATGACAGAAAAAATACGTTTTCCTCGATATTGTAATTGACTATTATAACATTATAACACATAAGATTAAATTTTATGGATGTAAATTGATATTGATATTTCATATACAATTTAATACAGTCTAGAACGATATTATGTATCAATTAAAATTTTCTGTCGAATCAATAAAAACATTTCAGAAAATAAAATTACAGGGCGTCAATGATTAAGTGAATTAAAAAAGAGTAAACCAAGAGTATAAAACACAAAATTAAATGTGGTTGTATCATTTAAATATTTATAAGTTATATCATCTTGAGTTCCTTAGATGTAATCATTCTAGTGTGTCAAGGTTCTGAACACACAATTAACTTTTAAAGCAAAATCTAAATGTGAAAAGTACTATTATAGAAGTTCAGTGTACTATTAAAAATAACAACGTTTTCTTATTTCTTAAATCATACTATGGACATCTCTTTTACGTTGATTTATGACAGTTGTTATTCATTCATTATATGTGTTTGAGCTTTTGATTTTGCCATTTGCTTAATAATATTCAGTTTTTAATTTTCCGCAGAGTTCAGCATTTTGACTTTTTACATTGACATAAATAAGTTAAAAAAGATTTTGTTTGGCCCAATTCAATCTTATTGGACCCCTGGTATAGGCACCAATTCATGACGTTTGTTTTCCTCATTTTTCTGGTCTAAAAGTGTTCATATATAAATTGTGTTGTATCTTTTTCCCGTCTTGTTACCAGTAAGATCAGAACCATTACAAGATGAAAATAGAATTTGCCTTCCAGTTCAGTTTTCTAATAAACGATTTGGTGCTATCAACACCACCAACGTTCTTTGTCACAAACAAGTTACATCTAACATTACACTGTATTCTTTTAACTTAGTTTGTTCCTATTCCATTCTACAGTTACACAAAAACATTGCAGCTTAAGTATTTAACTTTAAGCAAGCATTGTAGGAACTAAGTAGAATACATAAAAAAAAATATACATCAATTGGAATGATAACTTCAAATTAATTATGGAATCCATTATGAACTTCGCCAGAGCATTGACTAAACGAACAAAATTTTTTTTAACTGGATACATTGGTTTAAGCAATCACGTCTCTTTTGAAACATCAAATCCAAAAGTTAAAAAACTGTGTTAATGATCGAACAAAGTACATTTTCAAAGACAATGAAGATGTAAAATGTCTATCATTTCTTCACGATAAATAAGTTGTTGTTCCTGGGGACAAAGCTGCAAATAATATAGTCTTGTATTTACATCTTGTGTCTTGTAAACGAATTAGGTATACATGATAGTAATGTCCACTATATTTACAAACATTCTGTTCACAGTGAAAGGCGGTATTCAGAAATACTGTGAAACTATTTACTCGCTTTGTGTTATTAACCATATACGGATTCTAAAAGATTCTTAATATATTTCTGGATAAATTTAAATTGCAATCTTTCTCTAAAATTGATTCTATAAAAATTTCGTCTGAAAAAAATAATTTATAACGCTTTTCAATAAATAAATGGTAGTATGCACTATACATGTGCTGCTTTGTGTTACCATACGGCACATTTGTAATAGTGAACACAAAGGTAAAACATGCTACATAAAAGAACAAGTGATCAGTATGCTGGAGTATTTTGAGGTACCATTTCTAAACAAATTGCCGACATTCCTATGAGAGCGAAATGTGTTCCATTCCTTGCCAATTTCTATTTATTTTCATATGAGTCGGAGTTCATTTAATTACATATTCACACATATTGATGATGTTTTTTCAACTAACAATTCCACTAACTTTTCTGGTAAGGTTCCTTCAATAGATATCGTCCAGAACTCGAAATTAAACGACATACACGGCTTTCACTCCCTCATTTTTAGACTCATACCTCGAATTCGAGGTTTTCGATAATCTCACTACCAGAATCTATGAAAAACGAGACGATTCTAAATTAAACATTTTACCACCTTAACAGCAGTGTACCAACTTTACCTGCATATGGGATAAACATTTCCCATCTTATTCAGTATTCAAGAGCGTGCAGCTGCTTCTCATCCTTAATAAAGGTCACGAGGGTCTGACGAGAAAGTTGATGAACCAGGGTTATGCCACAGAACTTCTCATTATTTTCTAAAATTATCAATCCATTAGTATAGATTCTACATGAGAAAATGCCTGGTCCAAGTCAGGAATATGACAGTTGTTGTCCATTCGTTGGATGTGATTTATCTTTTGATTTTGCCATTTGATTAAGGACTTTCCGTTTGTTTTGAATTTTCCTTGGAATTCAGTATTTTTGTGATTTTACTTTTTATAGGTACATCCCTCCATGTTAAGCTCCGTTTGCTTGACTGGCTTTCGCTATATGCTTTTTGTACTTTTGGTTTTAGCAGCTATTCAGTTTTTAAATCATATTTTGATTGTAAACATTGTGGCTTCGTCTATCACTAAAACGACATGTTATATCGAAATAGGCATTTGGTGCAGTATATTTTGTACAGTAAATATTATTTCTATTGTGTTGTCCTAAATATATTTTATTTCTTTATGATTGATGTCTCGTATTCATACCATCATAAGAGCTTTGTACTTCTATAGTTTCAATAATTCTAAATGTTGAAATAAATCAAATAGTGAAAACATACTTGTTTTAAATTCAATTACAAAACGTAATAGAAAATGTCAATGTAGAGAAAAAAATTAACAAAGTCTGTGAATGTTACAATGAAACGTGATGCTCTTCAGCATTACAATCCATGGTTTTGCTTTCTAAATATAAAATCTCTTGATAAATTCAGATTAAGGCATGATTAAAATCTTCAAATTTGCAAGGTCTAATGACGATGTGTTTTGTTGGAAAAGAATCAATTTACGACAACAATCATTTAAAGCTCATGATAATAAACACACAAAAACAACATAAAAGATCAGCCCTTTTACTGCTGTTCATTTATAGTCACTGTGACGTCTGTATTTTATTTTAAACATCGTCTACGTTTCAATCTGGTATTAAGATAGAAAATGAAACTTAAATGTCGGAATATTTTCGCTGATGTGTAGAAATAAAACTCATAAAAATCTATTAACTAAAACACGTTTTTGACATTTCAGGAAAACTAGAAACTGAATATAATATTGAAAATTTTGACAATTTGATTTTCTAATAAATTTCAACATTTAGAAGGACACTTCTGTTGTCCGCTGTTCAATTGAAATATTAAAGCTTTTAATATGTATATCATATTGATAATGCCAGTATTACACTGAACTAATAGTGCACTGTCGTGGACTGTTATTCCACACCAGTGGTACCGACCAAGGGGTACACAAAAAAACGTATGATGTAGCTTTTTGTGAGTAGCAATCTAATATTACATTGAAGTAAGCTCACGGCCATATACATTGTGCGGAGGGAACATTGTAAAACATAGAAAACATAAACATGGATTTACAAAATAAAATTTAGCAAATGATTTTGTTTGATGGTTTAATATGAAGTCATCTGGTTAAATGCAGTGCTTAATGTAGGACTGATTCAATAAATCAAACACCGACTTCAATTATTCACAAAGAACCAAAACTGTTCTCTTCGAAAGGATAGTATAAAACTATTGCAGTAAATTGTCTAACTTAACTTGTGTTTTATGCATTGCTAACCAACTATTTTATCTGATTTTAATTAACTTTTTACAGTAAGTAGACGGGATCAGCAATTACATAACACTTTCTTTTGTCTAGACACCAACGTGTCCGAGTTGAATTTCCGTTAAAAATTGGTACCATACGAATTTACTTCTGACATTTTCGTTTTGCAATGAATAAATCTTTGAAATTTGCATTTTGCTCTATGAGTCAGTTTGTACTGCCTGTTCCTGATATATTGATGCTGATGCTGCAATAATTTTGCTAATAGTTGTTAAAGGTAACAGGATTATAATTTAATACGCCAGACGCGCGTTTCGTCTACAAAAGACTCATCAAGACTTCACAAAGTTGAAGAGCATTGAGGACACACAAAGTTGTGCCAAATACGACTAAGGTAATCTATTCATGGGATAAGAAAATTCAAAGTTTTTCGAAAAATTCAAAGTTTTGTAACAGGAAATAAAAATGACCATTTAATTGATATTCATGTCAACATGTCATTCATGTGATACCATCGGGGACGAAACGTCCACCAGCAGTGGCATCGACCCAGTGGTGTAAATAGTTATCAAAGGTACCAGGATTATAACTTAATACGCCAGACGCGCGTTTCGTTAAGGGTGTTTCCATTCTATATTACATCACAGTCCAAAAAAGGAAATTTAAAAAATAGAAATAGTTCGTTTGTCGTTATGTTTAGTATTGAGTTTCCCGTGTGAAAATGAAATATCTAAATCTAGGAAAGGTCAGCCTGGATGTTAAAAATTGTGTAGCATGCAGGACATTAAAACAATTGCTAGAAAATAAGAATATTATGGTATTATCTCTTGATTATATGATCGTTTAAAATGTCAAGACCGAAGGAGCACTGACTGGGGCGTCTAAATAAAGGCAACAGTAGTATACCCTGTTCGAAATGCATAAATCGATTGAGGAAAAAATAAATCCGGGTTCAAACTAAAACCGAGAAAAATACAACAAATATAAGAGGAGAACTACGACATAACAGATACACAACACTAAAATGTAACACACACAGAAACGAACTATAATAAACAATGGCCATTTTCCTGACTTGGTACACGACATTTTAAGAAACAAAGGGTGGTTGAACCCAGTTTTGAGGCTAGCCAAACCTCTCGCTTTTATGGCAGTGTTAAATATAACATTAAAATGACAACATTACATGACAGGACTACAAATAAATGCAAAAACATTCAGGACAAAGAAATACACAAATGAACATTACAATAGGACATTTCGACATGCTAAATGTTATCAAAGGTACCAGGCTTATAATTTAATACACCATACGTGCGTTTCGTCTACATATAACTCATCTTTGACGCATAGATCAAAATAGTAAAGGAAGCCAAACAAGTACAAATTTGAAGATCATTGGTGACCCAAAATTCATCTAAAGTAGATGTTATTTTTCATGTCTAGACTTTATTATAAATGTCAAATTCAAAATTACTACTCACAAGAACATAAACTGATAATGTTTAGGTGCTTCAGATAATTTGATAAAAATTATTGTTCAGTAAATATATCAAGATATTTACAGTGAGTGCTGACATGATTTATATTTTTTTCTCTGAATAGTTATACAAGGCTAACCTTATTTGAATATGATTAGTTGTATGCCTCTTTTGGTCGTATAGCTCTTTAAAATGTGTTTAGGTCATAGACATCCTCGTTCTACATATGTTTGGGTTTGAGAGAAGGAAAGTCCAAAAAAAACCGCATTGGACTCACACAAATAATAGTGATATTTTCAGTTACAGCATATTTGTATATATTTCTTTATTTATCACAGTCATCTGTAGTTCCTTAACCAACAAGACTTTAAAAACTTATGTGAACTATAAGTTAAACTACAAATGCTTTAAAACGGGTAACACGTGAAGTTATATGAATTATAATAATGTTAGATTACATGCAATCAAAGTCTCACTTTTTCTGCTGATATAGCAGGAATAAAAACATTTGACTTCTTAAATTGTCCTCTTTACTAACCAGTGAAACCAAGAGTATAACAAAAACTTCTTTAAAACTGACAATATCGTTTCCATGTTTTGTGTTTAGTGGCGGAAACAGAACTTTTCATAAGGGAGAGGAGGTGCGCTGACTGACCTAAGGGGGGCCCGCTCTAGTCATATTCCAGTGATTCCCTATATAATCAACCAATTGTTTTCCACGAAAGAGGGGGCCCGGGCCCCCAGGGTCCCACTGGATCCGCCTATGGTGTCACAACGCACCGGTTATGAAAATGTTCTTATCGACGATCACATTTGACTTAAAGGGAACAGCTCACAATATGTAAATGAAAAGAAACAGACGACCTTAATACCGAAGTTTGCGAAAACGATTTTTAGTTGGGACACAGACACGTTGTTTCGTCGTTTGAATGTGATGATGACTTTAAACCCGTGTATTGTCGATTTCAGTCTTTTTTTCATACTAGTAACCGTTCTGGAGCAGATTTTCTGTTATAAGAACGACACCATATTAATAAAGTCCGCATAATTCATATATGTATCCTCGTAACGTATCAAATAAAAAATGTATACATCATATACTAAAAACAAAAGTCCGATATGATACTGCTGATAAGTGGGAAGTACACTTTGGGAAATCTGTAATCGTCACATTCTTCGGTTTCAACCGTTTCATCTGCAGTGTCAACTGCAAAAAAAAAACCCGATCTAAATATGATCAATATTTGGTAGTTCACTGGGATATATGTGAGATGCAAGCACTCACTGATTATTATATTGATTATTGGATTACCGGACCTCATCCAAATGTCTAAAAACTAAATAAGATGAACAGTAGCCTGTTCTTTTGTCTATGGGAAGAATTTGCATTAATTCTGCGCCAAATAAATACAGCAGCGAGTCAGCTAGTAGGGGTGCAATGTTGTAGATAAAAAAATCCAGCTATTGATGTATCACATGTCCATTATATTTTATAAGGACTTTAATGTTTTCATTTTTTGACATTATAAGGTCATCGACAGATTTAAAAAAAAAAAATGAAAACGCTTTCACAAGGATGTTTCAAATAGATACTGGTATTATATCTGAATGCCTAGACTTAAATATAAATGTCAATTTCAATAGTATTACTGTCAAGAACATTGACTTATGATATTTAGTTGCATCAGATAATTTGTTAAAAATAATAGTTCAGTAGAATTGTCAAGATATTTAGTCAGTGCTGACATGATATATTTTAAAACAAAAAATGTTGATAAGGTAAGAAATCATAAAAAATCTAGAATCCTAGCACTCTCGTGGCAATGTTAGCCAAAGATGAATTTGATAAGTTAAATGCTCAGCTCTTTAAAACGTGTTTAGGCCATATACATCTTCGTCTTCTAATTGTTTTGGTTTGAGAGTTCTTGAGAAAAAAAAACCGCGATGGATGAACGTAATTAATAGCGGTATTTGTTTTTTTGTCAAAGTCATATGTAGTCCCTTATACATGTATTACAACATGTATTTCAAAACATACATGAACGAAATGTAAACCTAGTTTTGAGAATTATAGTAATGTTAGATTACATGCAATCAAACTCCGACCTTTTCCTGATTGAGTAGGGTAAAACATTTGACTTCTTAAATTGTCCTCTTTACTAACTAGTGAAACATTGAGTATAACAAATAGATCTTTGAAACTGACAACATCATTTGTATGTTCTATCTAAAGTGTGCAACAACAAACCGGTGATGTAAATGTTATTATCGACGATCACATCTGACTTATTAAGAATAGCTCATAATCAGTATAAGAACAGAAACAGACGATCTTAATAACAGAAGATCGCGACATGTTTGTTTGTTGGTCACAGACACATTTGTTTGGTCATTCAAATGAAATGGTGAACTTAAAACCTTGTAGTGTCGATGTCAAGTCATTTTTTTGTCATACTAGTAAAATTGAGAATGGAAATGGGGGATGTGTCAAAGAGACAACAACCCGACCTAAGTGCAGAAAACAGCCAAAGGCTACCAATGGGTATTCAATGCAGCGGAAATATCCTGCAACCGACGGCATGCTTTATCTGGCCCCTAAACAAAAATATATAGTAGTTCGGCGATAATGGACGTCATACTAAACTCCGAAATATATATTAGAAACTAAAATTAAAAATCATACAAGACTAACAAAGACAAGAGACTCCCGACTTGGGACAGGCATAAAAATGCAGCGGGGTTAAACATGTTTTTTGAGATCTCAACCATCCTCTCTGCAACTTCGTACTTATTTGGCCTTTTAAACTTATTTTGATTCGAGCGTCACTGATTAGTCTTTTGTAGACAAAACACGCGCCTGTCGCAATTACTAAATTTTAAACCTGGTATCTGTGATGAGTTTATTTATCTATACCTCTGTAGAAAAAACAACCGCACAACAATAGTAATCGTTCTGGGGCCGTTTGTGCAGTAATAGAGAATAGAACTTCTCTATTATTAATAAAATCCGTAAAGTTCAAATAAATACGCTCATAACGTATCAAATCAAATATTTGAACACCTTATTATATGAGCATAAGGCCTACATAATACTGCTGATAAATGGGAAGTACACTTTGAAAAATCTGTAATCGTCACGTTTGTCGTTTTCAGTCGTTTTATCAATTCCAAGAAAAACGATCTTAGTATGATCCTTTTTTGTAGTATCCTTGAGGTAAAGTAGGATATATGTTAGATGCAAGCACTCACTAAAATATTGATTATTGGGCAACAGCACCTCATCCAATGTCTAAAAGTGAACTGAGATGAAAAGTAGCCTTTTCTTTTGTCAGCTAGTGGGGATGCAATGTCGTAGATAAAAAAAAACGGCTGTTGATCTATCACATGTCGATTATATTTTATAAGGACTTTATTTTTTTCATTTTTTACATTATAAGGCCATCGGCAGATTTTGTTTTTAACTGAGACCGCTTTGACAAGGATGTTTCAAATAGATACCGGTATTATATCTGAATGTCTAGACTTACATATAAATGTCAATTTCAAAATAACTACAGCCAAGAACATTGACGTATAATATTTAGTTGCATCAGATAATTTGTTAAAAATTATAGTTCTGTAGAATTGTCAAGATATTTAGTCAGTGCTTACATGATTACCTCTTTTGAAAAAAATGTTGATAAAGTAAGAAATCACCAAGAAACTTAATTTTCAGCACTCTCGTGGCAAGGTTAACCTTTAGATCAATTTGATAAATTGAATGGCCCTTTTGATCTTATAGCTCTTTAAAATGTGTTTAGGTCATATGCATCCTCGTCTTTCAAATGTTTCAATTTGAGGGTTCTTGATGAAGTTAAAAAAACCGCTATGTACGCACAAAAATAAATGTGATATATTCAATTACAACATATGTCCTTATGTATTTAAGGTTCCAGGCTTGTACATAAATATTTACTTGTCACAGTCATCCTTAGTCTCTTTTAAAAATAACATGAGGTTCAAAGCTCAGATGATCGATAAGTAAAATGCTTTGAAACCGCATACACTTTAAAATAATGTTAGAATATTTCAAATCAAAGTCTTGCTTTTCGAGATATAGCAGGATACACACATACAGTAGGGCACAATGATATGGATAAAATAGTCTAGCTGTCACTTAGCCATTATATTGTATGAGGACTTTTTAACTAGTAGTTTGACCTTTTGAAATTATAGGATCATCAAAAGATTGTTTAACTAAGACGATTAGACATTGACGTTAAAAAAAGATATCTGCATGTCTAGACTTTAATATAACTGTCGATTTCACAATTACTACTGTCAAGAACATTGACTTATAATAGTTAGGTGCTTCAGATTGACTTACAATAGTTAGGTGCTTCAGATAATTTGTGAAAAATTAATGTTCAGTATGAACTGTCAAGTTATATCTAGTCAGTGCTGACATGATTTACAACACACTTCTCTTTTTAAAAATCCGTTGATACATCAAGAAACTGTTAAGAAACTAAAGTTTTAACTTCCCAAAACGAAGTGCATGAATTTGGCTATTTGAAGATCCTTTGAAACGGCAGACACTTAAAGTTTTGTAAATTACGATAATGTTAGATTATATGCAATCAAAGTCTTGGTTTGTATACTACAAAAGCATTAAACATTAAACATGTTGTCCTTTGTCCTTGCCAGTAAATCCTAGATTCTAACAAATAGGTTCTTGAAACTGAAGATAGCATGTGTATGTATTTTCAATTTTATTAATACTACAAACTGAGGCATGGTATTAATTTTCTAATAGACTACCACTCTTGGCATAAGAATAGCTGACCTTCTTTTGACGTGTTTTAGCTATTGATCTTGCCATTTGATTAGGAACTTTCCGTTTTGAATATTGCTCGGAGTTGTTTTTTGTGATTTTACTTTTACCATCAGTAAACGAACTAATTCAGATGATCTTAATATTTGAGATCGCGAAATAATTTTTCTTATGAGATACAGATACGTCGTTTTGTTCAAACTCATTTGATGGTAACCTGAAAATTTGTAGTGTCGATTTCATTCTTTCTTTCTCATATCCTTCTGGATAATTTTGGGATCAATAGAATAGCTCCTCCATATTTATAAAATCCTTATAGATCCTTATAATGTAAACATGCACGCTCGTAACGTATCAATTGAGATATGTAAACGCCATATACTACGGGACATAAGGCCGGTATGATACTGCTGGAAAAAAGAAAGTGAATGATTGAAAATCGTTTATATGTGTCATCTGGATTTATGAGATGCAAGCACAACCTGAAAATCGTTATTGGGTACCAAGTCTTCCTATATTGTAAAGTGAAATAAGATGAAAATTTACTTTTTTTTTGTCCCTTAAGAAGGTTTTGTTTTAATTCGGCTTCATATGAATACAACAGAAAATCGACGTGTCAAGAAGAAGTGTGTGGTATTAATTAAAATTTGTAATGGTAGTGATTGAGTTTTTAGAACAGATTTTTAGAATTTGTAAAAATCCCATCTGCTGATTAAGTGCCCTTCATCACAATGTTTTTGATGCCACCTTTTACTGTTGAAAAAAGGTGTAAGAATTATGAATTGAAGCTGCCTTACGGAAAGTAAACGCTTAATGCTTTTGTGTATCCAACAATT
>JAHUZM010000423.1:0-38616 GCA_019925275.1 Mytilus edulis
GTAGTGGTGGTGTGACGCATATACTACACGAAAGTTCTTCAAAACGAAATTATCAATTCCTCTACATTCAGGTCAGTGCGCACCACAGAGAGTCAAATCGTTAACAAGCATACCACTGCCACTGCCCAGCTTAAAGCATCTTCCGAACATTTGAAAGTCCCTACCATGTACTGGTTACCGAAATTACACAAAAAACCATTTAAATTCCGTTTCATCTCCGCTTCCAGTAAGTGTTCTACTACTAATCTATCAGTGCTTCTAACCACCTCCCTTACTACTATCAAAGAACTGGTTATTAACTTTTGTAATAAAGCTTATGAAAATAATGGTATTAATTATTTTTGGAGTGTTAAAAATTCTTTAGAGGTTTTAGATAAAATACATGCTTTCAATGGTCCTTACAATTCTGTTGACAGTTATGATTTTTCTACTCTGTACACTACACTTCCACACAATCTTATAAAGAAAAAGTTTTTGTATTTGATAAAATGGTCTTTCGAAAAATCTCATTGTAATTTTATTTGCTGTAACTCGTTTAAGGCCTTTTTCTGTAACGAAAAAGGAAAGTATGCTAGATACACTTACTGGAAATGTGAGGATATGATTGAAGCTTTAAACTTTCTGCTTGATAACATTTATGTACGTTTCGGCGATAAAGTGTATCGTCAGGTAGTAGGTATTCCTATGGGCACCAACTGTGCCCCTTTAATAGCAGATTTATTTCTATATTGCTATGAATCTCAGTTTATGACCAAACTCAGTAAAGACCCATCATTGTTACATTTGGTTGATACATTCAAAAATACCTACCGTTATCTGGATGATATTTTTTCGTTGAATAATCCAGAGTTCTCTAAATATACTTCAGAAATTTACCCAAACGAACTTACTTTAACTAAATCTAACATAAACAGCAGCAGTTGTCCTTTTCTAGATTTAGACATTTCAATTTCAAACGGGAAACTTCACACTAAAATTTACGACAAAAGAGACGATTTTTCATTTCCTATTGTTAATTTTCCTTTTTTAGACGGCGATGTGCCTTTGGCTCCATCATACGGTGTTTATATATCGCAACTCGTTCGGTTTGCCCGTGTGTGGTCTGATGTCATAGATTTTAACGAACGTAATCAATGCATCACTGGTAAATTGTTGTGTCAGGGGTTTCGATACCATAAATTACTTAAAACTTTTACTAAATTCTTTCATAGATACAAAGATTTGATTAGTAAATTTGGCTATACCTGTAGAAAGCTTATTAAAAATGGTATTTCACATCCTAAATTTTATGGTAATATTGTACTTAAAGCGAGGAAATTACTATGTGATCCTTGTAAACTCATCGAACCTTTAAACAAACTTATAAGTAAGGGTTATCGTACCAATATTGTAATAAGATCTCTGAATATAGTTCACATTGGCACTAATATTGATATTGTCATTAGCAAATTAAAACATAACTAAATTTTATTATCTTTTGAGGCGAGATGTATAGAGACACAGACACGTTAACTTTTATTTCTATAGAAGTCGCTCTTTACTATACTACTACCTGTCGATACATTTATTTTTGGCATTGCACAAGTCATGTCTTCTTTGACTATTAATGACGTTAAAATACTTAATCCCTGTGATGTGTTTTAGTCGATTTTAGTCTCTGATGCTTGATTTTTTATTATTAATTGGTTTTGGCTTTTAACTAGCTGTCAGTAACTGCGAGTACTCTCAAATCGTATTTTCTTGTTAATTCGACCTGTTGATACTGTTTATAATGCTTTTTTGTTATTTTCTATTTATATGGATCTTGTCTGTACACCAGCTTTGATTATTTGTAATATCTTCAATTTTTCACTTATTCTTACAACATTTGTATAAACTTCAAGATTATAAAAAAAAACGGTTTTTTTCTAAAGTGAACATTGATTGGTTAAATATTTCTCAGTCATGTCCTGTGTTTGAATTTGTTTGTTAGCTTTTTGGTCATGAATATTTGTCTCTAATATTTAATTAACTGTGCATTTGTATTCAGATATCGCAGATCAAATTTATTCGTTCATTGTTTAATCATACGTTTTTTGATTGAGTTAAGTCTGCCAATTGATATTTTATCGTATGTTTTTCTTTGTTGTGATGTTATGCTATTGTTTCAGAAAAAGGGAGAAGGTTTGGATCCATTAAAACGTTTAATCCCGCTGCAAATGTTTGCACCTGTCCTAAGTCAGGAATCTGATGTACAGTAGTTGTCGTTTGTTTATGTAATATATACGTGTTTCTCGTTTCTCGTTTTGTTTATATAGATTAGACCGTTGGTTTTCCCGTTTGAATGGTTTTATACTAGTAATTTTGGGGCCCTTTATAGCTTGTTGTTCGGTGTGAGCCAATGCTCCGTGTTGAAGGCCGTACTTTAACCTATAATGGTTTACTTTTTAAATTGTTATTTGTATGGAGAGTTGTCTCATTGGCACTCACACCACATCTTCCTATATCTAAGAAACAAAGTATGGATAGTAAAATTGGGTATTTTCTCTGGGTCGTTTAAATCACTCGAAACTAGGTGAGACATGCACAGAAGTGATAGATATGTATTATAAATATAGAAAATTGAATATTTTAATAAAAAAAAAAAAAAAAAAAATCTGTATCATAGACCCAAGCGCCTGTGCTCAAGATGGTAACGGTTAAGAATCCATGAATTCTTTTAGATCATTCTTTCAGGAAAGACAATCACGTAACATGAATTTTATTTGATACATGTATTACGCACCTAATGTGTAAGCGATCATTTATATCGCATTTCTTCACCACAACGGGTGTCATTAGCTAATTGGGAACTACTTACCCTTCCTACATTCGCGATTTTACCTTGCATTTATTTTTGTTGGATTCATGTTGTTTACTGGAGATCGAAAAAACGAAGTTAATTTTTGAAGGTGTGATTAACAGTCGCTATATAGTCTATTGATTCAGCTTTCGTTTCGTTTAAAGTGCTCGAACAAGGTTTGACATTGTTTCAAATTGTATGACATTGTCATAGTTTTGTATATAAAAGTAGTACGACATTGTCATAGTTTTGTATGTAAATTTAGTATGTGTATACATTTATGACACTGTCATAGTTTTGCATCAATCTTTATGACGTTGTCATAGTTTTGTCATTTTTATAAACTATATTTTTTTATATTTTTATGACACTGTTTTAAAGAGACATTACTTAAAACCATGAAGGACTATCATGAAACTTTCTCTAGTGGTTTGAACGTTTCTGTTGACGCGACTCAGCCTAGAGTGCTGGAGGTCTTGGGTTCGATCCCGGGCTGGCCCTGACCAAAGACTAAAATTAAAATTAACATCGTTAAAAGTTTTAAACAGACCCTTCTCGATTTGGTTGGATCTCGATAGACGCTGGTGTCATATAGAACAAAGAAAGCGATATCAGTTAGGCAGCAACCATTTGATTTTCGGGGGGGGGGGGGGGGGGGGGGGGGGGGGGGGGGGGGGGGGGGGGGGGGGGGCTATGGATTTTTTTGGAAAAAAAAGTTTGTTTCCAGTTTTTGGAGAAAAAAATAATTTTTTTTGACCCTGAGAAAAACAAATTGTTTGATTCACCCTCAGCTGCCACTATATGTAATGCTAAAATTGAAAGAAAAAAATTGTTTTCGACTTGTCGCCAAAAAAACAGATTGTCTTTCGATGAAGGCGAAAAAAAAAGTTTGTCCAGAAAAAAATCCATAGCCCCCCCCACCCCACCCCCCCCCCCTCCCCCCAGAAAATCAAATGGTTGCTGCCTTAGCATTTTTCAATTTTCTATCTTTATAGTGCAGGCTGTTATATATATATATATATATATATATATATATATAGAGTCTATACGAATCTACCAACCAGTAAACTTAATAGGTATTGGATCATCAAAATTGACAATACTACACAAACAGGAAAAATTATATGAGTCTGAAAGATTGTGTAACAATACCGATAAATAGATGGAAAACAAAACACTAAAAAGTGTTGAATATCATTGCACAAAGATGGCAAAACTGAACAGATGATATAAATTATACAATAATTGCAAATATTTCGGCTCAACAAATGGCCTTCTTCGGTGACAAAAGTTTTAACACTAATGAGATATAATGTATAAGGTGTAAACATAGATCACTAATAATACAGGTAAGTTTTGGTCGATTGATTTTAATCCAAAATCCTGAATATAATAATATAAACACTAGACTGTAAATTTAATTATTTCTTTCTAGTTTTGCCATCTTTGTGCAATGATATTCAACACTTTTTAGTGTTTTGTTTTCCATCTATTTATCGGTATTGTTACACAATCTTTCAGACTCATATATATATATATATATATATATATATATATATATATATATATATATATATATATATATATATATATATATATAATTAATCCAGTTTACTGAATATTATAGAAATGATTAATAGTTAATAATTACATTAGATGTATGTTTCACTATAATACGTTATTCTGATTGGCGAACTGCACATCACATGTTATTCCCTAAGCAATTGCATTACTCAATAAAACTTTTCATTCATGATAACACGAGGTCCCACAATAAAGTGCACAGATGAATTAAATAAAAAATTGATAACATTCGTGTTTTCATGATCCAGGCTAAGAAATGTAATTATAAGTATTGAATGCTTCTTTTTGTAACTTCATAGGGTTGTAAAAGCGTTGACCGTCCGCACATTTTTAGAATGAAGCGCTTCCGCGCTTCATACAAAATGTACTTCGGTCAACGCTTTTACACCCCAATGAAGTTACAAAAAGAAGCATTCAATTCTTAAATTATAAAGTACATTTCTCATGTTTTCTATTAACTACTAGTATTCCGTTCGTGTTTTGAAAAAAAAAAACGATTTTTCAATTCTCTTTAGTAATCATCAGTGATTTTTTAGTAGGAAAATCCAACTGACAATACTAATTTGAATCAAAGAAAAATAATCCATAGAGGGTAAGTGCAATTATAACAAGAATGTGTCCCAAGTACACGGATGCCCCACTCGCACTATCATTTTCTGTGTTCAGTGGACCGTGAAATTGGGGTAAAAACTCTAATTTGGCATTAAAATTAGAAAGATCATATCATAGGGAAGATGTTTACTAAGTTTCAAGTTGATTGATCTTCAACTTCATCAAAAACTACCTCGACCAAAAACTCTAACCTGAAGCGGGAAAGACGGACGGACGGACGAACGAACGTACGCACAGACCAGAAAACACATTCTTGTTTTTTTTAAGGTACAGAGTAAAAACTGTTTTAAAATCTAAATCTCGTCATGGTCCAGCTAAAATCTAATCACACATGATACCGAATGAACAAAAACATTGTGAAATATATGTAGGACTCTGAACCGCGATGGTACTCACAATCATTGTCGCCGCGGAAGTGCGATGTTTGGACCCTATGGTTTTTTCAGTTGATCACATTGAAGTGTGACGGTGGCATTGTGGTGATATCTTGTTGATAGGTACACCGAAGTGCGATGGACTAATTAACTATATATTTTCAATTATTGTCATGTCTATGCAGACATTTGTATTATACGTCACTGCATGAATGACTGGGGAATTTGATTGCTTTAGCTATAGGTCGACTCTACATTGTGTCACTGAATATGTAGAAGGCTCGAGCAGTTTTCCGGATTTTAAAATTTATAATTAGAATGAGCTTATCATTATCAAATATATGAAACGGAGATTGATTTAATATGCAACTGTAACTAAGGACATATACATACACAATAATAAATATTCTATATATATGTCGTGTACAAGTTGCAATTTTGTACAGGTTATAACATGTACAAAAATATTGTACATGTTATAATTTATACAATGCCAAAATACAAGTTATAACATGTACAAAAGTATCTCGTACTATTTATAGCATGTACAAAATATTGCTTAAAAATGGTTTTAACCTGTACAAAATTTAAAAAAATAATATTAAACCACAATATACATTCACGATTTAAAATAATAAATGCAAAAGAAGGTGCATTATTTACACTATGCATAAAATACCTCATTTTCATACATTTAAGAAATAAGTTGTTTTACTTGTTGCTACAAGACAGAGACATGTGACACCTTTGAGTTGCACAGAACTTTCATTCTTCCACATTTTCAACTGCCTTTCTTAAACTGGCAATGCACACAACTTTGCCCTCCACGTAATGATATTTTACGCACCATCTCTCTCAAACTCATATTCTTCATTGGGACTTCAAACACATTTAAAGTTGCATTTGTAAGAAATTGAACATGGTTTCTACTCAAGTGTCCTTTTATTTATCCAACTAAGTCTTTAGTTCCAATTTAATAGCCGCCGTGTACATTCACATTCAACGCCTGTTATGTTTTTTTCATCGACAAGGCCCATATCAATGGACGAAATAGGAATGACAACGTTATCACATTGGAAGAGAACAGTTTATCTAGTTTTTTGAGTTTTTGTCAAGGCCTCAGCTTGTACCTGCTGACCAGAAAGGGCCCTTTTTCGTGCACGCTTGATGTCAATATTGACAGTAGGAATATCACCACCAGAAAGCGCCCTCTTTCGAGGAAGTATACCAGAAGTTGGCATGCTGATACTTCCTCACCGACCATGTTAGCATCACTTCATTCAACTACCATTGTTTCTTTTTCTAACTCAATAGTTTGTTCATTGTTGTCTGCATCAGTTTCAGTGTTTGTGTCAGTATTAATGTCCGTCTCTGACATTGTTTTGTCAGTTTCAATTTCAGTGTGGGTATTATGTTCTGTCTCGGTAAAAGGGTCTTCACTATCAGGTTTCTTTGATACAGAACTTGCTTCAAACTTTTATTGGCTACATGTGCATTTTAAAAGTCTTTAAGGTATTAATTAATTATAAAAACTATTAAACTGGTCATTAACTGTATGAAAAGGTACAACACTTACACGAATGGACAATAACAAAAAAATGATGAAAATTTTATTGAGGTTAATGGCATGTGTTGTATAAATAGAAACATATTTTTATTTTCAAATATTGTACAAGTTAAAACCATTTTTAAGCAATATTTTGTACATGTTATAACATGTATGAGGTACTTTTGTACATGTTTAAACTTGCATTTTGGCATTGTACAAATTATAACATGTACAAAATTTTTGTACATGTTATAACCTGTACAAAATCGCAACTTGTACACGACATATACATGTACAAACTATCAACAATTAAATAATTGCACATCTGTACATTTTAGACATTAAGCCATCACGCGTCATATAGAACATCGCATATCGGCGAATGGACCATCGCACTTCGGAGTAGACCATTGCACTTCAGTGTGACCATCACACTTCTGTCAGCCATGCAGTCAGTGTCGCACCACCGAGTCCTACATATATACTCCGAGTTGTGAAATACTAAACATTCTTGGTAAGTGTTGGGAGTTCTGAACAATATAAGTGGCTGCGTTATGCATTGGATATCATGCAAAAGCCATGTGTTATTTCGTTGATAAGCATCGTGTCACAATGTTATGGAGATCGCAACTAGCATGCGATGATCGATCATATGCCGAGTTTCAAATGAAAGTCACGACTTTACGTGACAACAGTGTATACATATCTGAGATAAATATACATGTTTACCTTTTTACACAATTGGATTTAAAAAAAAACATTGATCATTTTAATGCATTGGTTTTCAATTTCGGGGACTCATACTTTTTCTGTTTCTAGCGACACAGATTCAATTGATTTTTCAGTATATACATGCATGATGATATATTCAGTCAGAGACATGTCTCTGATTCAGTGTAAATGTATTTCTATGAATAAAGAGGGTCTGGAATGGGGGTCTTTTTTCTGAATACTTTATTTTCGGCCGATTTTCTCTAATTTTACCAATTATCCTCTCATACTCCGTATTTTAGCATTCTTCTCGTTTGTTTATTTTTTAAACCAATTGTCTGTAGTATAATCCCATCATAATATTTTCTTTAAACATAAGACTACTAGAACACATAACTGTTTTATTGCGAAATTGTGAATGACCAGTATATGTGTATAGCCCATGCTGCCCCGGCCCACTGCCCCCCCCCCCCCCCCCCCCCCCCCAGTAGTCTCAGTTTTAACCCCATCCATCCCTTCGAATCATAACGTACTCTTATTGTCATAATGTAAAAAAACGTTTAAGAAATGTTAAAAAAAATATTTGGAAAGAAAAATAACAAATCGAAGTCATCAAACTCTGTTATAAAATTTGAAACCCAAATATGAATAATGTATCGCCGAAAAAAATGTATTTTAAAAATTTTACTAAAGTTGCGGGAATTATTTTTGAGTTATCGGACTTCATTTCTGGAGCCGCCACTTGATTTCCGGCTAAACAAAAAGCATGTCTGGAATAATCGTACTCAGTAAGTTTCTAATATTTTGTATCACAACGCCCTATTATCGAATAAAATTTCAATCATTCAACTGATAATTCTTTTTTTTATATTACAGACCAAAACACCAAGCGGGAAACCGGCAAGGTTGTACAGAAAGGCAACATTGCTGCAGGAAAGGTATGAACATGTCTTCACATGGTCGTCGCCATAGCCATATCAAAATAAGAATGTTCCAGAAAATTCACCTTTTTTTCTGTAACTACACTATTGGTTACATTTTGCCTATATTTTTGGAATTTTTCTACATATAATTATGACAAATTACTGAGATAACTTTTCAAAAATTGAATGGAAAATTACTTTCCTGGCAAAAACTTGAAAAAAGGGGGGTGTTCTGTTCCAATCCAGGTTTATCCGTCCTGAAGGAAAAGGTAGCAATACACAGTTAGAAGTTAAGTTTCTCATTATGGCCATGGTGAATTTTTTAAATATGAAAGTTTTTGTACAATAAAATTGACTTTTAGATAATTGAAGAAGAATATAGCCTTCTATAAAAATTGGGTTCATTTGTTATGGATATGTTTTGATTGACAGAAATTGCACAAGAGTTGCTTCCCATTTGTTTGGATGTTAGAAGTCTTAGTATGTGCACCAATGCCTTCATGAATTAGTCAAATTCTATTTTTTAGTCATACTGACCCATATGTTTTAGAAACAATTGTTTTCCTAACAAATAGAATTATTTTTTAGCCTAAATTGCCTTGCTTGATTATTCTCAACTGCACAAGACACAATGATCTAGTTATAGTCTCTTATTTGACTTTGTGTCACATGTTTGAATTTGGTTAGTTAACCCTCTTGCTTCAAGTTGTTTTTCAAGGTTGCATTCTGTGCCAGAAAAAACATCATCTCAACATCTGTGACATCAGATGTCCAACAATGACCGTTACATTTGGGTCCATTGAATAAAATTTAACACGGTTTAATCTTTGATCTTTTATTTGATAAAAGATACTGCAATGAGGAGAAGCTTGCTTAAATTAGAACATGAACATATGTGTCCCTCTGGCAGCAAGAGGGTTAAATAAGAAAATCCACCATAAGTATCGGATATTTGGAATGGGGAAGGATTTCTTATTACTTTACACACCAAGTTGAATTACATGTTGTACATGTAATATAAAAAAAACTTCACATTAATTTCTGAATAATTTGCATGTATGTTATTCCATTTGGTGACGAAGAAAAAAAGTTGGGCTTTATAAATGATTTTGAGGGCAACCAAATCTGGAAATTGTGACTATTTCAGTTTGATAGCTTGAAATGTTATGCTGTTTTGTGTTCACAAAATGTTTAACAACTCTTTATACGTACAAATAAAAAATTACAAGAATGGTAAAAAATCCTTTACTATATTCATGGTGAAATGTATATTTATTGCAAGATTAACATAGTGTCTTGTCTGCAAACTTACTGGATTCTTGTGCATTGAGGTTGTTAAATGTAATTAAATTTTCTATGAAAAAAATATGATAAATTTGTTAGAAAGTAACCTATAACCAGAAAATTTTATTAAATGTATGTATATTTTACAGGCAATTGCAGACATAATAAGAACATGTCTAGGACCAAGATCTATGCTGAAGGTATATTATTTAAGAATTGCTAACTCTATTTTCCTCAGAAATATATAACGAGTTATATTTTATAAAGTTATTCTGATGTTCTGCTAGTTAAATACAACATTATTTGGTCACATGGAGATTACGTTATGTCCAGTAAAATTCACAAAACCTTCACTTATATATGCAATTACATTACACAGTATTCAATTAAAAAAATCTTACTGGTGTAAAGTCAATATCTGAATTTTTCATTAAACCATATTCATGATATATTGACAAGTTGATAGACATATAGGACACATAGGCATAAGAAGCTTAGAAGCAGAGTAACTATTTAATATAATATTTCCAGTCAAAGACCTTTTTTGTATAAGACAGCATATGGAGAATTAATGTTGAAAATAAAGAAAAAAAAATTTCTTATACATGCAGCTGTTTTCATATAATGAGCATGGTAAAGAGTATCAATATTCAAATATTTTCAATGAATTCCTTTAGAATAGTTGGACACAAAATGATTTAACATTGATGCTGTATATTTTTAGATGTTGATGGACCCTATGGGTGGTATAGTCATGACAAATGATGGCAATGCTATACTTAGAGAGGTAATAAATATTTGAAACTGTATAATTATAAAATTATTATTAGCAAATTACATGTACTGTTGATAGTCCATTCAAGTAAGGAATGACTTAAGGCCAAATAAAAATATATGTGTGGTTCCAGTCACCTGACTGACCCTGGTTTAAACCCCGACCCTATAACTTTTTTTTTTCATTTCTGAAAATTAAATTTTCAAATGATCAAATTTTGAGGATTGTGAATTATTTAATTCATAGATTTTTGTCATCTGAATTTCCATCAGAAGTATCTATTATGGCTAAAGTGCAAGAATTCATAACAGAATGCAACAAAATTATCTAAAAACGTAACATGACTTTATTTTACAATCAAACAAATATAAAATGGTGAACTTCCAGTAGGGGCATGTATAATACAGGAAACAATTTCGGTAAACACAATTTTTTTTCCGGATTTTGACAATCCAAAATAGAAATTTAGATCATTTTTTTTTAAATTATTGCAGACCTACCGACCCTTTTTTTTTTGGAAAAAGTATTTAACTCAACTGGAACTACACATATATTTTTATTTGGCCTAACATGGTTATAAATGGTTGATTAATTTTTATAGATGATATGTTATCCTTAAATAAGTGTATTACATACTCATTCATATTTATGCTTCCATTTAAAAAAAATCATACGGCATCTTCTTATTTTTATACATAATAAGGAATAACAGGTAAGGAAGATTTGAGTAGGCCTGTTACACTGTAACTCACATACATTTTTATTCATTGGCAACTTAGAGCCTGATGTTAAACATTTATAATAAAAAATATTCACAAATTATAAATTTCTAGATTACTGTACAACATCCAGCAGCCAAATCTATGATTGAGGTGGCCAGAACTCAGGATGAAGAAGTTGGAGATGGAACTACATCTGTTATTATATTAGGTAGATAAAGTCTCATGTTTGTGCTAGTGTGTATATACCTTTCTTCACCGACCGTGATAGGGCTGTATAGCCAGTCAAGGTCATTAAAAACTTCTGTTGTATACCTTTCTTGAACTGTTTACACATGGCTTTTGTTTTCTTAGTATTTCATAGGTTGAATATTTGTTGTTTTGTATGATTACTTTGCCTAACCTTTTTATGCTTTGCAAGATAGTTTTTGTTTGCTCTAATGAGAAAAAAAAACACCTTCACATGCACTATACTGGAGTATAAAAACCTTATTTTGTCAAATTTTCATTTGCTAAATATTTCAATATTCATAAGAGTTCCATGGATATAATGATCTGTTGAACTGCAAATTGTGAAAATATCTATCTGTGACTGTGACACAATTATTAATCAAACATACAGATAAATGTCATTAATATCAGATGTTTTACTGGTTAAACCAATCAACTTTTGGTTCAACTTAAAGCTAACACTCAATTAATGAATAATTTTCTAATCTATTTTTCGTAGAGGAAAAAAATTCCTATTGGCTTGTTCTTCTATTTTGTGTTCATGGTGTTTTTGATCACACGCCTTACAAAAAAAGACTCCCTCTATTGGTAAATATCTTTTGATAAAAGATTGCATGAAACATCAAAGAGACAGCAACCATACAATATCAAACAAACCTACAAAACATCTTGATTGCTCATCATGTATATGAGAAAAAAATTCCAAGAATTCAAAAATGAATAAATTGATTTTAGTTTAATATTAGTTAAGTGACAGTAATTTCAAATACAATGTCAATTTTGTTTGCAGCTGGAGAAATGCTATCAGTAGCTGAACAGTTCTTGACACAACAGATGCACCCAACAATTATCATCAGTGCTTACAGACAGGCATTGGAAGACATGGTTGATATACTTAGAGAGAAAGTCAGGTAAGATGTACTTACTCACCATTGCTGCTCTGTCTCTATATATATAGATATAGGAAGATGTGGTATGAGTGCCGATGAGACAACTCTCAATCCAAGTAACAATTTATAAAAGTAAACCATTATAGGACAAGGTACGGCCTTCAACACAGAGCCTTGGCTCACACCGAACAGCAAGCTATATGGGAAAACCAACGATCTAATCTATATAAAGACGAAAAACAGGAAACATGTATGAACTTTATAAACAGACAACAACTACTGTACATCTTTAATATTTAATTTAAATGATAAGTGAATTAATGTTAAATTCAGTGTGATTCTATATAAGAATAACACTTGTTGATGCCGAGAACATAGAGATATATTTAAGAATGAATGGCTCAATATCAACAGAATTCACTAAGAAACACCCAATCAGAAGGGAATTTTAACCTCAATCACCTTGTGTATACTGTAACTAACAGTCTGTCACATTTGATAGAAGTTTTGCAATATTTTGAAGGAAAAAAATTGGACTGTAGAACATTCCTTAATCAAAGATTTATATTTTATAAAAAAAAAATGACTGCTCATGTCAAAAAGTCTATTCAGGATGTTTATAATTAGTTATATAACTGTGATTATAATTCTTTTTTACAGTGTACCAGTAGACACAAATAACAGAACTGAAATGTTGAAGATTGTTAAAAGTTGTGTTGGAACAAAGTTTATAAGTAAATGGTAAGAGAAAGAAAAAAAACTAGAATAATAAATCAGGAAAAATTGAGATTTTTGTATTTTGTTTCTCACTTGCTTGTTTTCAAAATATATCATTTATATTACAGTTGAACCTGTTGTCAAAGTATTATATATTTTAAAGTTTTGTTGACATGATTTACATATACTCTTTAAGGTCTGTTATATAGCACAAAAGAAAATAGTTGTCAACAGTCAGACTTTGTGCTTGTTGTTAAAAGAAAAGAAACTGTTAGAAATCTTAGGTAGGGCTAGAGAGAAAACAAACATTTTTTTTGTGTGCCTTAGTTAATAAATGTCCAGCTAAAATATATTTGACCTCATTGCTCATTATATTTAAAATAACTTTTCAGGTCTGAATTAGCTTGTAATATAGCTTTAGATGCAACAGCAACAGTAGCTTTGGAAGAAAATGGTAGAAAAGAAATTGATATTAAGAGATATGCTAAAGTAGAAAAGGTAATATACTTAAGACTGACCATGTTTATATTATTTTCAAAATGAACTGAACTGGAATTAATGTACTGATATTTATTATAAAATGTTCACATTTACAATTGGTTCTGTTATATTACTTTTGATATTAACATGTTATAACTCATAAATTTTCTTTATGATAAAGGCAAGAAAAAATAAGCACTAATTTTTCTTTCCTTGGATTTAATTTTTTATGCCCCACCTACGATAGTCCGTCTGTCCGTTCGTTCGTCCGTCCGTCTGTCCCGCTTCAGGTTAAAGTTTTTGGTCAAGGTAGTTTTTGATGAAGTTTAAGTCCAATCGACTTCAAACTTCGTACACATGTCCCCTATGATATGATCTTTCTAATTTTAATGCCAAATTAGAGTTTTTACCCCAATTTTACGGTCCACTGAACATGGAAAATGATAGTGCGAGTGGGGCATTCGTGTACTGAGGACACATTCTTGTTTTATTAATCATTTTATTTCTCTTTTTGTTGTAAATTTTCACATTGGTTTTTGGTAAACTGATACACTTGATTATATATCTTGCTCTCATTCATTTGAACATTACAATGAATAAAAAAACATAAACAGTAATGATGTTTGATACCTTACTTTGTTTTACTAGATACCCGGAGGAACAATAGAAGATTCCCAAGTTTTAAAAGGTGTAATGTTGAACAAAGATGTTGTTCATCCAAAAATGAAAAGGTCAGTACTTTAAACAGGAAGTAACATTTTGTTGACATAAAAAAACATCAAACAGATATATTTGACAAAGATGCCAACCATTACGATTTTTCTGTAATTTATCAAATTTTGCGATCAAACCTACGCTATTACAGTCAAAGTCAAATAGTTAAAGATTCCCAGTCATCACTGTTTAATTTTGTAAAACGCAGATTTTTATCATTACTTTTCTGGCCTGGTCCGGTATTTAGAAAACGCCAATGTAATGCTTCCGGTTTCTCTGGAGTTTTCGACCTATTGTTTGGTAACTAACTGACTTCCGAAGAGGCAAACTTGTATTTTATGGAAAAAAAGAAGTAGCTTTCCCCCTTTCTCTACTTCACCTTGACAAAACAAAAATGTAGGAGTCGAGCTTATATATGTAATCATTTTATGTAACATTAAACACTGTCTGCAGATTACGTACTTTAAACAATACTTTTTATTTGATTTAGTTGAATAACTTAATTCTTATTCTTAACATGAATAATGTTGATTTGATGGTTGATCCAATCTCTGTAATTTGCATTTTTTAAATTGAAATTCTTGTTCATGATGGACTGAATTCTTGGTCTGTTCCAAATTGGTTTTGTCTACATCTGCAATGGATTTAATCTTGTTTTTCAGGAGAATAGAGAAACCTAAAATACTGCTATTAGACTGTAATTTAGAATATAAAAAAGGTGAAAGTCAGGTAAGAATCAACATGTTTACTTCTTAACAGGAAAAATGTAAAATATTATAGAAACCAACATCAATGGCAAGCTATTTTCAAAATTCAAACTTAACAATTTTATTATTGGAGAATATGGTTCTTTCATGTAAACATGAGTGAATCCATCAGATTTGTTTCACAAGAGAAATTGTGGTTTATTTTTATTTCACTAAGAAATCTCTATAATGCATTGCAGCCAATATGTTTACTTTGAAGTAAGTACTTCATCTGTTTAATGTATATATTTTAATTTTTTGCCCAAATAATCAAAGAAAATATATCATAACTGCAAATTGCTATCATTCAAATAGGATACGTTCTCTTTGGATTTGGTAAATTTACCTTATAGATAAAAAAGATCCAACAACATATAGTACTAATGATTATCTTTTTAATGTGTATTTTAATCTTGTAGACCAACATAGAAATAACGAAAGAAGAAGACTTCACGTAAGTATGATAGAATTGAAGTATTACAGAACCATAGCTGGGATTTTTTCTTACAATGCAATGAAAGTGATGTGCTGCTAAGATCTTTCTTTACCTCTAATAAAGCCTCTACTACATATTGTGTTCAAAATGCCAAAATGTGTGCTAAAAGTTGTTTGATAAAGCTATTTAAATTTCCATTATGCAAAGAAATTGTTTTTTATTGATGGAATGACATGCAGATTATTATTTGAGTTTAATGATTACCCTGAAAGAAAAATATTTAAATTCAAAATATGCTTTGAAAGCTCTTTTTGCTGGAATTAGAAGAAAATTAATGTGGTTTACGGTTTTAACTGAAAATTATATTGTTTATTCTAAGATTAGATTTGGCAAAAGTTAATGATTATTTGTTTTATTTTAGAAAAATTTTAAAGATGGAAGAAGACTATATAGAAAAGATCTGTGCTGAAGTAATACAATTCAAACCAGACTTGATAATTACAGAGAAAGGTGTCTCAGATCTAGCTCAACATTTCCTTGTTAAAGCAGGAATAAGTGTGATACGAAGAGTCAGGAAATCTGATAATAACAGAATAGCAAGGTGAGATATAATGATGAAGGCACTTGGTATGAATAAAAGGGGATGGGTGTATCTATAAATGAGACAGCAACCGAACAGCAAAAACAACCAAGAGACATCATGAAGGCAACAATAGACTAGTGTTAAAACAATGTATCTAGCTTTAAATTGTCCTGCATATCAAAGTTCTCCCTCTACATGCAATATCTCTAAATTTGAAGTTGTGATTTATAATTACTTGAGCAGTCTTCACACTGAGAGGCAGCCCAGGCTGGTAAAATTGCTCTCGGGCCTGTAAAAATCATATCTACAGGCCAACAGAATCTGACTAAAAATTTTCAAAAATTGAGCTCCGGGCCTGTAGATTTTGCAGTTCATTGTAAAGACTGCTTGAGTGAAAAATATTGATACAATGAAGGTAAAGAAGGTTTGGGCTTTTTAGTTGTGATATATTATGAATATCAAAAATAATGTTTGATTTAAATTTTTGTGTTTTTCAGAGCATGTGGAGCAACAATTGTAAACAGAACAGATGAAATCAAAGAAGATGATCTAGGTACTGGATGTGGACTTTTCTACATTGAGAAGTTTGGGGATGAGTAAGTTTATTGTAAAGTACATGTATGGCTAAATGATTAATTTAAAGAATAAAATTTACCAACCTTTTATATATTGATTAAGAATTGCTCATATAAAATCAGCTAAATTTAAATTCCTTTCTCCATTTTGATAAACAAAATATGGCAGTTTCAAATGGAAAGGTAACTTTTTTACTTGGACAGGAATTGTTCAAGTTATATTACTCATGGTTTCTGATCCTAATTTAACCATCTCATTTGCAATGTTTTTGTTTGAATTATCACAATAAAGAAAAATTACACTAATATTTCTGTGATTAGTGATATTCAGTGTAAGCTGCAATGAATTGCCACTAACCTTTGTTTTAGTGATGTGTTGTATGGACTACCACTCTGTAACCTTCAAAAGATATCTCTGTAACCTTCAAAAGATAGAGTTGATCCTGCTGTATATATGCAATATGAACAGTCTAGATCTATGATTTTTAGACATTGAAAGGCACTAGAAGCACTGATTTTTAATTCAATACAATTTATACACATTTGAATATATATACAAATCTTTTATAAATTTTTTTTATTACCTTTCAGATATTTTACATTCTTAGTAGAGTGTGAGAATCCCAAAGCATGTACTATTTTACTGAGAGGTGCTAGTAAAGATATCCTTAATGAAGTAGAGAGAAATTTACAAGATGCAATGAACGTAGCTAGAAATGTGATGGTAGAACCTAAATTAGTAGCTGGTGGGGGAGCTTCTGAAATGGCTCTTGCTCAGGTAAAGAAATAGTTGAGGCTCTGGTAATGTCGAGGACTTTGATCAATTATTAGGAAGGCAGAGAAAATTGTATATTTGTGGAGCTAACAAATAATTTTCATAATTATTCATTAATTCATGATTGATACTGTGGATTCATTATTTTTTTGTAAGATACCATTTTTTGCGAGTTTCATGGGTACAGGTGAACGACAAAATTAAATGTTCCAATGAATAACAAATTTTCTATAGGCTTGTATGCAGACTTTGGCAAACCATGAAATTAAATATCCATGAACATGTCCATGAAAATTGGTACCCACGAAAACAAAATGAATCTACATTTATACTACATTTTAACCTAATTTCTGATCTATTGAGTAAAAATTAAGGGTAAATATTTGTGAGTGATATGACCATTTGTATCTTTTGATTTGTGTGAACTTGATTTATAGATTCATTGACTTTTATCTTTACAGGCTATGAATGAGAAAGCTAAGACAATTACGGGTGTGAGCCAATGGCCATACAGGGCTGTAGCTAGGGCATTAGAGGTCATTCCACGTACATTAATACAGAATTGTGGAGCAAACCCAATAAGAACACTTACAGCACTTAGGGTTAGTATATTAAGTATGACAAAGAACATATTAAACACATTGATAAGTCGACAATTAGTATTGTAAGCCACCCGAGAGCATCCTGTCCTATACTCGGTAGTTTACTTTAATAACACGTAAATACAATATGCGACTCCTGTAGCAACTCTACATTTGTATTAAACTTCATAAATTACTTGTCAGGTATGGTCTTCAGGTTGTTTAATATGTATGTATTGAGCGATCCCTTGTATTCGAGTGTTACTGAGCTAATTTTTGTTCCTAACGGCTTTCCATAGTTTTTATGTTTGAACGAGCGTCTTCCAGCATCTATTGTTTTCATCAGTGTAAATTCATGTTCTTTTTATATGTATCATAGTTCAATTAAACAAAGTTATCTTTCCAATGTTAACAGTTTTTATTTGCTCACTGTTAAAAGTATGTAACATTATAACATCGTAAAACAATATAAATAAACAGTTGCGTTCAAGTGTACTGAATCATAAATCCTTAAATACATATTTGTGGTGTCCGACGTGGTGGGAGATAGCTTACTGTACAAAAGACGGCTAATTACATATCATTAAACTTCATTATGTTATCCTTATTCTCACCTAAAGGTTATTGTTACTTTATTTGTTTTCCAAGGTTTGAACTTGCCGCCAGCAAAACTTTGGGCTATCTGCCATTGCTGAGTGCTCGCGCGTTTATATATACTAAATTGTAATTGTCACGTGACATACTAATCCAATGGAAACTTGTCCTTTCCGGGAAGCCGGAACTATAAAAATTTCAGATAATGAAAAACATGATATACATATCATCTTAAGTTGTCCGAACATTGTCCTTATACATAAAATATCAAAACAAAGCTATAGCATCTGAAATATCGACAAAGAAGCTTGAAATAAACAATCGGACACCACTGCGCGCGCATTGATTTAGCAGACGATCTGCGTAATTACATAATACGTAAATAACATACAACATAGTTCATTTCAACCATCTAAATATTTACAATATATTTGTGTCCGGCAGGATATACTTATTAAAAATCTTATCTGTGGTATTAAAAATACAATATTAGATCAAATGTCCAGGGGACGAATTGGTATTTAAAGATATCAAAACACATGTTTCGGTCCCCACAAAATGGCAGACGACAAAGTCTCCGTAAATAAACAAATCGATTGAAGTATTTTCCTATGTATATCAGGCATATTAGACGTTTAAATATGAATATTTGGTTACAAGAAATGATCCTTAATACGGGAATTACATGATATATAGCATGTAGAAGGTAAGCCATGAGTAATTACATACATTCCCTGCCGTAACACTTGTACAACAAAAATGTAAACAAATGAAAAATTCATTTCACTTCCAGTGTTTTACGCATTAAAAATTTGTTATCCTTGATAATTGTCAACATCATCTTGAACCTATATACAAACATGAACTAGAAATTCATATCATAGCTGATGAAATGCTTCCCCCCTTTATATTTGGTAAACAAACAAAAAAATGAAACTTTGGCCTGTGAAATCCATACATAAAAATAGTAAATTAATGCCATATCTTTGATTAAAAAAATGTTTTACTTGCTCGTGCGAGCCAAGTTACTGTGCGTAAGAACACAACCGTTATGTTTAAAAGAATAATATTTCCTTTTTTCTGAATTTATAATATCATAACAAGTACTTCCAATGCCTTACAGTATTGTTAATTTACTGGCTTGGAACATTTTTCGCATTAGATGATTTATGTTAAACTTTGAATTACGTTATTAAATTTTCTCTGCTCAGTGTTAAATCTATGACTGAAAATTGAATTTTGTAAAAATCCATTGTACAGTAAAATGGTACCCTGCTTCTTGTTACACAGTAATATAATGTAAAACTACAGTTCAATGATTGTATCAAGTTGTAGAAAAAACTTGCTTACAATATATTTAAAGAAAAAAGTTGTGTACAATACAAAAAAGAGCAAAATTGAAAAGTAATATAGTAAAGGAATTGCCTGTCCAAAACCAGTAACACATTATTTTCATGTATTTATATTGCTGATGTTTAATTAATGATGGAAAGCTTAAGCTTTTTACCGGAAATATGTTTTCTGATTAACTAATGTATTAAGCGTCAAACTTATTGATCATACTGTGATTTCATTCTGAAATGATGAAAAGATTGCATTTCTGGATTCTGTTTCAGGCTAAACATGCATCACCTGACAACACGTCATGGGGTATCGATGGAGAAAATGGTAAAATTGTTGACATGAAAGAATACGGAATATGGGAGCCATTCTCTGTAAAAGTGCAGACACTTAAAACAGCACTTGAGGTAGGTGGCAAAGAAAATTATTAATATAAATCATACATGACATACAAAATGATGACGTTAAAATCTTGGTCTGCCAGTGGGAAGTTGTGGTTTCCATTCCTGGTTAGGTCAAACTAAAGACTTTAAGATTGGTATTTCTGAGCACAGGGTATATAGGAGCTATAGCAAATCCTGGTTGACTTGATGTCAAATAATGTGTCCGATTAGTGTGACATGTCTTCATGCAGAGTATTATCTTGTGAACTTGAATGTTATAAATCTTGCTCAGCTTGGCAATCTAGTCAGAAGGAGGGGTTGATATTCCTATTATATTAAAGTTTTCTTGTCTTGAATATGCATTAAATTTGCTGCAGGACCTTAATCAGCCATCTATCATAATAATTTAAATTGATTGATGTGTTAATCTGACAAAAAAATATAATAATATCCAGTCATCGAACATTATTGATTAATTGATTAATTATTATTTATATCACAAATAATTCTCTGGTTGTGCTTTCTTCAAATTAATAAGAGTCAACTTTATATTAACTTGCAAATAGAGTAGTGAATTTTTCGTCTTTCTACTGCACCAACAATAGCATCTTTACTACATTATTATGGGCCGGTGTCATATGGTATTTTGAACCCCCTAAAAAGTGAACCCGGGGTCAAAATACCATGCGGTAAAATGACCCCGGGGTCATTATACCGCATGGTATTTTGACCCCGGGGTCATTTTTCACATATGGTATTTTGAACCCCCCTGCGGTATATTGAACCCCCTGTTTTTGATAAATAGTATTGCAGATAATCTAATTTACAATGTACTGGCTATCATTTTTTTTAATTTGTGGTTTTAAGTAGGGGGTTCAATATACCGCAGGGGGTCAAAATACCATGGCTAAGCAAAATTTTCAAAATATCTTTTCCAGCATGTTTAACACATACAAACCACTTATTGGAGTATTATAACTATGTTAAGGAGTAAGAATAGCTTGAATTTTTGAAATTCAAGGTCTATAGTAGGGGGTTCAATATACCGCAGGTGGGTCAAAATACCATGGCTAAGTAAAATTTTTAAACATCTTTTCCAGTATATCAAATATATACAAACTACTTATTGGAGTATTATAACTATGTTATGGAGTTAGAATAGCTTGAATTTTTGAAATTCAAGGTCTATAGTAGGGGGTTCAATATACCACAGGTGGGTCAAAATACCATGGCTAAGTAAAATTTTCAAAATATCTTTTCCAGTTTATTAAATACATACAAACTACTTATTGTAGTATTATAACTATGTTAAGGAGTTAGAATAGCTTGAATTTTTGAAATTCAAGGTCTATAGTAGGGGGTTCAATATACCACAGGTGGGTCAAAATACCATGGCTAAGTAAAATTTTCAAAATATCTTTTCCAGTTTATTAAATACATACAAACTACTTATTGTAGTATTATAACTATGTTAAGGAGTTAGAATAGCTTGAATTTTTGAAATTCAAGGTCTATAGTAGGGGGTTCAACATACCGCAGGGGGGTCAAAATACCATGGCTAAGTAAAATTTTCAAAATATCTTTTCCAGTTTATTAAATACATACAAACTACTTATTGGAGTATTATAACTATGATAAGGAGTTAGAATAGCTTGAATTTTTGAAATTCAAGGTCTATAGTAGGGGGTTCAATATACCGCAGGGGGGTCAAAATACCATGGCTAAGTAAAATTTTCAAAACATCTTTTCCAGTATATCAAATATATACAAACTACTTACTGGAGTACCATAACTATGTTATGGAGTTAGAATAGCTTGAATTTTTGAAATTCAAGGTCTATAGTAGGGGGTTCAATATACCGCAGGGGGGTCAAAATACCATGGCTAAGTAAAATTTTTAAACATCTTTTCCAGTATATCAAATATATACAAACTACTTATTGGAGTATTATAACTATGTTATGGAGTTAGAATAGCTTGAATTTTTGAAATTCAAGGTCTATCGTAGGGGGTTCAATATACCGCAGGGGGGTCAAAATACCATGGCTAAGTAAAATTTTCAAAATATCTTTTCCAGTTTATTAAATACATACAAACTACTTATTGGAGTATTATAACTATGTTAAGGCGTTAGAATAGCTTGAATTTTTGAAATTCAAGGTCTATAGTAGGGGGTTCAATATACCGCAGGGGGTCAAAATACCATGGCTAAGTAAATTTTCAAAAATCTTTCCAGTATATCAAATATATACAAACTACTTATTGGAGTATTATAACTATGTTATGGAGTTAGAATAGCTTGAATTTTTGAAATTCAAGGTTTATAGTAGGGGGTTCAATATACCGCAGGGGGTCAAAATACCATGGCTAAGTAAAATTTTTAAACATCTTTTCCAGTATATCAAATATATACAAACTACTTATTGAGTATTATAACTATGTTATGAGTTAGAATAGCTTGAATTTTTGAAATCAAGGTCTATAATAGGGGTACAATATACCGCAGGGGGGGTCAAAATACCATGGCTAAGTAAAATTTTCAAAATATCTTTTCCAGTATATTAAATACATACAAACTACTTATTGGAGTATTATACATGTAACTATGTTAAGGAGTTAGAATAGCTTGAATTTTTGAAATTCAAGGTCTATAGTAGGGGTTCAATATACCGCAGGGGGGGGGGGGTCAAAATACCATGGCTAATTAACATTTTCAAATATCTTTTCCAGTAATTAAATAATACAAACTACTTATTGGAGTATTATAACTACAATGTATTAAGGAGTTAGAATAGCTTGAATTTTTGAAAATCAAGGTCTATAGAGGGGTTCAATATACCGCAGGGGGGTCAAAATACCATGGCTAAGTAAAATTTTCAAAATCTTTTCCAGTATATCAAATATATACAAACTACTTATTGGAGTATTATAACTATGTTAGGAGTTAGAATAGCTTGAATTTGAAATTCAAGGTCTATAGAAGGGGGTTCAATATACTGCAGGGGTCAAAATACCATGGCTAAGTAAAATTTTAAACATCTTTTCCAGTTATAAAATATACAAACTACTTATTGGAGTATTATAACTATGTTAGGAGTTAGAATAGCTTGAATTTTGAAATCAAGGTCTATATAGGGGTCAATATACCGCAGGGGGTCAAAATACCATGGCTAAGTAAAATTTTCAAAATATCTTTTCCAGTTATAAATAATACAAACTACTTATTGGAGTATTATAACTATGTTAGGAGTTAGAAAGCTTGAATTTTTGAAATTCAAGGTCTATAGTAGGGGTTCAATATACTGCAGGGGGTCAAAATACCATGGCTAAGTAAATTTTAAAATCTTTTCCAGTATATAAATAATACAAACTACTTTGGAGTATTATAACAATGGTTAGGAGTTAGAATAGCTTGAATTTTGAAATCAAGGTCTATAAAGGGGTCAATATACCGCAGGGGGTCAAAATACCATGCTAAGTAAAATTTTCAAAATATCTTTTCCAGTATATAAATAATACAAACTACTTATTGGAGTATTATAACTATGTTAAGGAGTTAGAATAGCTTGAATTTTTGAAATTCAAGGTCTATAGTAGGGGTTCAATATACCGCAGGGGGTCAAAATACCATGGCTAAGTAAAATTTTCAAAATATCTTTTCCAGTATATAAATAATACAAACTACTTATTGGAGTATTATAACTATGTTATGGAGTAGAATAGCTTGAATTTTTGAAAATCAAGGTCTATAATAGGGGTACAATATACCGCAGGGGGTCAAAATACCATGGCTAAGTAAAATTTTCAAAATATCTTTTCCAGTATATAAATAATACAAACTACTTATTGGAGTATTATAACTATGTTAAGGAGTTAGAATAGCTTGAATTTTTGAAATTCAAGGTCTATAGTAGGGGGTTCAATATACCGCAGGGGGTCAAAATACCATGGCTAATAACATTTTCAAATATCTTTTCCAGTATATAAATACATACAAACTACTTATTGGAGTATTACTAAATTATGTTAAGGAGTTAGAATAGCTTGAATTTTTGAAAATCAAGGTCTATAAGGGGTTCAATATACCGCAGGGGGTCAAAATACCATGGCTAAGTAAAATTTTCAAATATCTTTTCCAGTATATCAAATATATACAAACTACTTATTGGGTATTATAACTATGTTATGGAGTTAGAATAGCTTGAATTTTTGAAATTCAAGGTCTATATAGTAGGGGTTCAATATACGCAGGGGGTCAAAATACCATGGCTAAGTAACATTTCAAAATATCTTTTCCAGTATATTAAATACATACAAACTACTTATTGGAGTATTATAACTACAATGTATGTTAAGGAGTTAGAATAGCTTGAATTTTTGAAAATCAAGGTCTATAGAAGGGGGTTCAATATACCGCAGGGGGTCAAATACCATGGCTAAGTAAAATTTTCAAAATATCTTTTCCAGTATATCAAATATATACAAACTACTTATTGGAGTATTATAACTATGTTATGGAGTTAGAATCTTGAATTTTGAAATTCAAGGTCTATAGTAGGGGTTCAATATACCGCAGGGGGTCAAAATACCATGGCTAAGTAAAATTTTAAAATCTTTTCCAGTATATCAAATATATACAAACTACTTATTGGAGTATTATAACTATGTTATGGAGAGTTTATTAAATACATACAAACTACTTATTGGAGTATTATAACTATGTTAAGGAGTTAGAATAGCTTGAATTTTTGAAATTCAAGGTCTATAGTAGGGGGTTCAATATACCGCAGGGGGGTCAAAATACCATGGCTAAGTAAATTTTCAAAATATCTTTTCCAGTATATCAAATACTATACAAACTACTTATTGGAGTATTATAACACTATGTTATGGAGTTAGAATAGCTTGAATTTTTGAAATTCAAGGTTTATAGTAGGGGGTTCAATATACCGCAGGGGGGTCAAAATACCATGGCTAAGTAAAATTTTTAAAATCTTTTCCAGTATATCAAATATATACAAACTACTTATTGGAGTATTATAACTATGTTATGGAGTTAGAATAGCTTGAATTTTTGAAAATCAAGGTCTATAATAGGGGGTACAATATACGCAGGGGGGTCAAAATACCATGGCTAAGTAAAATTTTCAAAATATCTTTTCCAGTATATTCAAATAATACAAACTACTTATTGGAGTATTATACATGTAACTATGTTAAGGAGTTAGAATAGCTTGAATTTTTGAAATTTAAGGTCTATATAGGGGGTTCAATATACCGCAGGGGGGTCAAAATACCATGGCTAATTAACATTTTCAAATATCTTTTCCAGTATATTAAATACATACAAACTACTTATTGGAGTATTATAACTATGTTAATGGAGTTAGAATAGCTTGAATTTTGAAATTCAAGGTCTATAGTAGGGGTTCAATATACCGCAGGGGGGGTCAAAATACCATGGCTAAGTAAAATTTTTCAAAATATCTTTTCCAGTATATCAAATATATACAAACTACTTATTGGAGTATTATAACTATGTTAAGGAGTTAGAATAGCTTGAATTTTTGAAATTCAAGGTCTATAGTAGGGGATTCAATATACCGCAGGGGGTCAAAATACCATGGCTAAGTAAAATTTTTAAAATCTTTTCCAGTATATCAAATATATACAAACTACTTATTGGAGTATTATAACTATGTTATGGAGTTAGAATAGCTTGAATTTTTGAAATTCAAGGTCTATAGTAGGGGTTCAATATACCGCAGGGGGGTCAAAATACCATGGCTAAGCAAAATTTTCAAAATATCTTTTCCAGTTTATTAAATACATACAAACTACTTATTGGAGTATTATAACTATGTTAAGGAGTTAGAATAGCTTGAATTTTTGAAATTCAAGGTCTATAGTAGGGGGTTCAATATACCGCATGGGGGTCAAAATACCATGGCTAAGTAAAATTTTCAAAATATCTTTTCCAGTATATCAAATATATACAAACTACTTATTGGAGTATTATAACTATGTTATGGAGTTAGAATAGCTTGAATTTTTGAAAATCAAGGTCTATAATAGGGGGTACAATATACCGCAGGGGGTGTCAAAATACCATGGCTAAGTAAAATTTTCAAAATATCTTTTCCAGTATATTAAATACATACAAACTACTTATTGGAGTATTATAACTATGTTAAGGAGTTAGAATAGCTTGAATTTTTGAAATTCAAGGTCTATAGTAGGGGGTTCAATATACCGCAGGGGGGGTCAAAATACCATGGCTAATTAACATTTTCAAAATATCTTTTCCAGTATATTAAATACATACAAACTACTTATTGGAGTACTATAACTACAATGTATGTTAAGGAGTTAGAATAGCTTGAATTTTTGAAAATCAAGGTCTATAGAAGGGGTTCAATATACCGCAGGGGCGTCAAAATACCATGGCTAAGTAAAATTTTCAAAATATCTTTTCCAGTATATCAAATATATACAAACAACTTATTGGAGTATTATAACTATGTTATGGAGTTAGAATAGCTTGAACTTTTGAAATTCAAGGTCTATAGTAGGGGGTTCAATATACCGCAGGGGGGTCAAAATACCATGGCTAAGTAAAATTTTCAAAATATCTTTTCCAGTATATTAAATACATACAAACTACTTATTGGAGTATTATAACTACAATGTATGTTAAGGAGTTAGAATAGCTTGAATTTTTGAAAATCAAGGTCTATAGAAGGGGTTCAATATACCGCAGGGGGGTCAAAATACCATGGCTAAGTAAAATTTTCAAAATATCTTTTCCAGTATATCAAATATATACAAACTACTTATTGGAGTATTATAACTATGTTATGGAGTTAGAATTTCTTGAATTTTTGAAATTCAAGGTCTATAGTAGGGGATTCAATATACCGCAGGGGGGTCAAAATACCATGGCTAAGTAAAATTTTTAAACATCTTTTCCAGTATATCAAATATATGCAAACTACTTATTGGAGTATTATAACTATGTTATGGAGTTAGAATAGCTTGAATTTTTGAAATTCAAGGTCTATAGTAGGGGATTCAATATACCGCAGGGGGGTCAAAATACCATGGCTAAGTAAAATTTTCAAAATATCTTTTCCAGTATATTAAATACATACAAACTACTTATTGGAGTATTATAACTACAATGTATGTTAAGGAGTTAGAATAGCTTGAATTTTTGAAAATCAAGGTCTATAGAAGGGGGTTCAATATACCGCAGGGGGGTCAAAATACCATGGCTAAGTAAAATTTTCAAAATATCTTTTCCAGTATATCAAATATATACAAACTACTTATTGGAGTATTATAACTATGTTATGGAGTTAGAATAGCTTGAATTTTTGAAATTCAAGGTCTATAGTAGGGGGTTCAATATACCGCAGGGGGGTCAAAATACCATGGCTAAGTAAAATTTTTAAACATCTTTTCCAGTATATCAAATATATACAAACTACTTATTGGAGTATTATAACTATGTTATGGAGTTAGAATAGCTTGAATTTTTGAAAATCAAGGTCTATAATAGGGGGTACAATATACCGCAGGGGGTCAAAATACCATGGCTAAGTAAAATTTTCAAAATATCTTTTCCAGTTTATTAAATACATACAAACTACTTATTGGAGTATTATAACTATGTTAAGGAGTTAGAATAGCTTGAATTTTTGAAATTCAAGGTCTATAGTAGGGGGTTCAATATACCGAGGGGGGGTCAAAATACCATGGCTAATTAACATTTTCAAAATATCTTTTCCAGTATATTAAATACATACAAACTACTTATTGGAGTATTATAACTATGTTAAGGAGTTAGAATAGCTTGAATTTTTGAAAATCAAGGTCTATAGAAGGGGGTTCAATATACCGCAGGGGGGGTCAAAATACCATGGCTATGTAAAATTTTCAAAATATCTTTTCCAGTATATCAAATATATACAAACTACTTATTGGCGTATTATAACTATGTTATGGAGTTAGAATAGCTTGAATTTTTGAAATTCAAGGTCTATAGAAGGGGGTTCAATATACTGCAGGGGTCAAAATACCATGGCTAAGTAAAATTTTCAAAAAATCTTTTCCAGTTTATTAAATACATACAAACTACTTATTGGAGTATTATAACTATGTTAAGGAGTTAGAATAGCTTGAATTTTTGAAATTCAAGGTCTATAGTAGGGGGTTCAATATACCGCAGGGGGTCAAAATACCATGGCTAAGTAACATTTTCAAAATATCTTTTCCAGTATATTAAATACATACAAACTACTTATTGGAGTATTATAACTTTGTTATGGAGTTAGAATACCTTGAATTTTTGAAATTCAAGGTCTATAGTAGGGGGTTCAATATACTGCTGGAAAAGATATTTTGAAAATTTTACTTTGCCATGGTTCTTTTGACCCCCTGCGATATATTGAACCCCTTACTCTAGACAATTCAAAAATTTCTGGCAATTTTAACTCTTATATGTAGTTAATATACACAAATAAGCAGTTTATATGTATTAAACTTGCTGGAAAAGTTATTTTGAAAATTTTACTTTGCCATGGTATTTTGACCCCCCTGCGGTATATTGAACCCCTCACTCTAGGCCTTTAATTTCCGAAATTCTGGCAATTCTAACTCTTTTATGTAGTAAATATACACAAATAAGCAGTTTATATGTATTTAACTTGCTGGAAAAGATATTTTGAAAATTTTACTTTGCCATGGTATTTTGACCTCCTGCGATATATTGAACCCCTTAGTCTAGACAATTCAAAAATGTCTGGCAATTTTAACTCTTATATGTAGTTAATATACACAAATAAGCAGTTTGTATGTATTAAACTTGCTGGAAAAGTTATTTTGAAAATTTTACTTTGCCATGGTATTTTGACCCCCCTGCAGTATATTGAACCCCCTACTCTAGGCCTTAAATTTCAGAAATTCTGGCAATTCTAACTCTTTTATGTAGTTAGAATGCACCAATAAGTAGTTTGTATGTATTAAACTTGAGGGAAAAGATATTTTGAAAATTTTACTTTGCCATGGTATTTTGACCCCCCTGCGGTATATTGAACCCCTTACTCTAGACCTTTAATTGAAAAAATTCTGGCAATTCTAACTTTTTTATATAGTTAGAATACACAAATAAGTAGTTTGTATGTATTTAACTTGCTGGAAAAGATATTTTGAAAATTTTACTTTGCCATGGTATTTTGACCCCCCTGCGGTATATTGAACCCCTCACTCTAGGCCTTTAATTTCAGAAATTCTGGCAATACTAACTTTTATATGTAGTTAATATACACAAATAAGCAGTTTATATGTATTAAACTTGCTGGAAAAGTTATTTTGAAAATTTTACTTTGCCATGGTATTTTGACCCCCCTGCGGTATATTGAACCCCTCACTCTAGGCCTTTAATTTCAGAAATTCTGGCAATTCTAACTCTTATATGTAGTTAATATACACAAATAAGCAGTTTATATGTATTAAACTTGCTGGAAAAGTTATTTTGAAAATTTTACTTTGCCGATGGTATTTTGACCCCCCTGCGGTATATTGAACCCCTCACTCTAGGCCTTTAATTACAGAAATTCTGGCAATTCGAACTCTTTTATGTAGTTAGAATACACAAATAAGTAGTTTGTATGTATTTAAGTTGCTGGAAAAGATATTTTGAAAATTTTACTTTGCCATGGTATTTTGACCCCCTGCGATATATATTGAACCCCTTACTCTAGACAATTCAAAAATTTCTGGCAATTTTAACTCTTATATGTTGTAAATATACACAAATAAGCAGTTTGTATGTATTAAACTTGCTGGAAAAGTTATTTTAAAAATTTTACTTTGCCATGGTATTTTGACCCCCCTGCGGTATATTGAACCCCCTACTCTAGGCCTTTAATTTCAGAAATTCTGGCAATTCTAACTCTTTTATGTAGTTAGAATACACCAACAAGTAGTTTGTATGTATTAAACTTGAGGGAAAAGATATTTTGAAAATTTTACTTTGCCATGGTATTTTGACCCCCCTGCGGTATATTGAACCCCTTACTCTAGACCTTTAATTGAAAAAATTCTGGCAATTCTAACTTTTTTTATATAGTTAGAATACACAAATAAGTAGTTTGTATGTATTTAACTTGCTGGAAAAGATATTTTGAAAATTTTACTTTGCCATGGTATTTTGACCCCCCTGCGGTATATTGAACCCTCACTCTAGGCCTTTAATTTCAGAAATTCTGGCAATTCTAACTCTTATATGTAGTTAATATACACAAATAAGCAGTTTATATGTATTAAACTTGCTGAAAAAGTTATTTTGAAAATTTTAATTTGCCATGGTATTTTGACCCCCCTGCGGTATATTGAACCCCTCACTCTCGGCCTTTAATTTCAGAAATTCTGGCAATTCTAACTCTTATATGTAATTAATATACACAAATAAGCAGTTTATATGTATTAAACTTGCTGGAAAAGTTATTTTGAAAATTTTACTTTGCCGATGGTATTTTGACCCCCCTGCGGTATATTGAACCCCTCACTCTAGGCCTTTAATTTCAGAAATTCTGGCAATTCGAACTCTTTTATGTAGTTAGAATACACAAATAAGTAGTTTGTATGTATTAAACTTGTTGGAAAAGATATTTTTAAAATTTTACTTTGCCATGGTATTTTGACCCCCTGCAGTATATTTTACCCCCTACTCTAGACCTTTAATTTCCAAAAATCTGGCAATTCTTACGTCTTTTATGTATGTAAAGATACTTAAAATATGTTTTATGTATTTGAACTGCTGAATCAAGAATACTTTAACAATTTGATCATTTGTCCATGAGATTTGACCCCCCACACCCCAATGTGTGTATTATTGAACCCCACTACTCTAGACTTTAATTTCCAACACTGGCAATTCTTAACCCTACTAATGAGTTAAATTCACCAATAAGTAGTTTGTATGTATTTAATACTTTATGATTGAAAAGAATAATTTGAAAATTTTACTTTGCCATGATATTTTGACCCCCTGCGTATATTGAACCCCTTATCTAGACAATTCAAAAATTCTGGCAATTTTAACTCTTATATGTAGTTAATATACCACATCAAGTAGTTTGTATGTATTAAACTTGAGGGAAAAGATTTTGAAAGTTTTACTTTGCCATGGTATTTTGACCCCCCTGCGGTATACTGAACCCCTTATTCTAGGCCTTTAATTTCCAAAAATCTGGCAATTCTAACTCTTTTATGTAGCTAGAATTCACCAATAAGTAGTTTGTATGTATTTAAACTTGCAGGAAAAGTTATTTTGAAAATTTTACTTTGCCATGGTATTTTGACCCCCTGCAGTATATTGAACCCCTTACTCTAGGCCTTTAATTTCAGAAAATTCTGGCAATTCTAACTCTTTTATGTAGTTAGAATACACAACAAGTAGTTTGTATGTATTAAACTTGAGGAAAAGATATTTTGAAAATTTTACTTTGCCATGGTATTTTGACCCCCTGCGGTATATTGAACCCCTTACTCTAGACCTTTAATTGAAAAATTTCTGGCAATTCTAACTTTTTATATAGTTAGAATACACAAATAAGTAGTTTGTATGTATTTAACTTGCTGGAAAAGAATTTTGAAAATTTTCCTTTGCCATGGTATTTTGACCCCCCTGCGGTATATTGAACCCCTCACTCCAGGCCTTTAATTTCAGAAATTTTGGCAATTCTAACTCTTATATGTAGTTAATATACACAAATAAGCAGTTTATATGTATTAAACTTGCTGAAAAGTTATTTTGAAAATTTTAATTTGCCATGGTATTTTGACCCCCCTGCGGTATATTGAACCCCTCACTCTAGGCCTTTAATTTCAGAAATTCTGGCAATTCTAACTCTTATATGTAATTAAATACACAAATAAGCAGTTTATATGTATTAAACTTGCTGGAAAAGTTATTTTGAAAATTTTACTTTGCCGATGGTATTTTGACCCCCCTGCGGTATATTGAACCCCTCACTCTAGGCCTTTAATTTCAGAAATTCTGGCAATTCGAACTCTTTTATGTAGTTAGAATACACAAATAAGTAGTTTGTATGTATTAATCTTGTTGGAAAAGATATTTTTAAAATTTTACTTTGCCATGGATTTTGACCCCCCTGCAGTATATGTACCCCCTACTCTAGACCTTTAATTTCCAAAATCTGGCAATTCTTACTCTTTTATGTAGTAAGAATACACCAATAAGTAGTTTGTATGTATTTAACTTGCTGGAAAAGATACTTTGAAAATTTGACTTTGCCATTGGATTTTGACCCCCCCCCCCCCTTCACCCCCCTCTGCGTATATGAACCCCTACTTAGACCTTAATTTCCAAAACTCTGGCAATTCTTACTCTACTATGTAGTTAGAATTCACCAATAAGTAGTTTGTATGTATTTAACTTGCTGGAAAAGATAATTTGAAAATTTTACTTTGCCATGATATTTTGACCCCCTGCGATATATTGAACCCCTTACTCTAGACAATTCAAAAAAATTCTGGCAATTTTAACTCTTATATGTAGTTAATATACACCAACAAGTAGTTTGTATGTATTAAACTTGAGGGAAAAGATATTTTGAAAGTTTTACTTTGCCATGGTATTTTGACCCCCCTGCGGTATACTGAACCCCCTATTCTAGGCCTTTAATTTCCAAAAATCTGACAATTCTAACTCTTTTATGTAGCTAGAATTCACCAATAAGTAGTTTGTATGTATTTAACTTGCTGGAAAAGATATTTTTAAAATTTTACTTTGCCATGGTATTTTGACCCCTTCCCCCTTTTTTTACCATGGAAAATCAAAACTACCCTTATATATATATATAAATATGTTATAATTACAAATAATTAAAGCATTTAAGCTACATATGGTCTAGTTATAATGTGTCAATAAGTATTTTGAATGACATTTTGTTGGTAAAGACTTCAGAGCACTTATACCCAGCAAAGATATTTCTTTTTAAATTAAGCATGGAAAATGTACCTCCCCTTCTTGTATGAATGATTTTTTAATCTATGATAAGCTTTAGAATAATGTAAAATGTTCTAATATTCATCTAGGATGAAAAAAACAGGGGGGTTCAATTTACCATGGGGGTTCAATTTTCCATACAGGGGGGGGTTCAATTTACCATGGGGGGGGGTTCAATTTACCATAGCGGTATTTTGACCCCGGGGTCAATTTACCATGGGGTTCAAAATACCATATGACACCGGCACTAAGCCAGTCCATTATATGATATGGGTTTGAGATTGTTACATAAGTTTCTGCATCTACATTATTATTTTCTGCGGTATATGAAAATTAAGAATTTAGTAATTGAAATAAATACATTTTTACTTTTGATTTCAGACTGCAATGTTGTTATTGAGGATTGATGATATTGTCTCAGGTACAAAGAAGCAATCTGATGCTAATGCTGCACCTAAAGGAGCACCAGATGCCCAAGCATCAGAAGGACCAGAGCCTTGAACACTGTTTACTTTATTTATTGTATTATTCTGCTTATTAAATGTTCAGTATGAGTTGTTCTCAGTGAGAATGTGGTCATACAAATTCATGATCTTGTAAAATAGAAATCCATCCATTATCTTATGATGGCTGCTTGAAGTACATACAATTTCAAGTTTGTATATGGCGAAAAATTAAATTGAATTTACATACATTATTTCCTAGAAATGAAAACTATGTTTTCTTGCATACATTTTTATTTATTTCATTTTTTTTGACGAACAAAACCCCTTGATGACAGTGCTACAAGTGTGTGTGATATTAGTATTATTATGTGATGTGTCCTGTTTGAACATAAAGAATTTCATATTTTATAAGAAAGATCCAAAAATAAATAACTCAAAGATCAGAAGTTGTTTTTGTGATGCATAGATACTCTATAAGCTTTTGTGAAAAACTGGACTAAAAAAAACAGGACTTTGAGAATGTGAAAGCAGAAATATCATAGAACTGGAAAATGTAAAAATAGTTGAGTCATAAAGCGGTTTGGAATTTTACTATAGATGACTAAACGATATGGGCTTTGCTCATTGTTAAGGCAATAAAGTGACCTGTTGTTAATTCCTATGTCATTTGGTCTCTTGTGAAGCGTTGTCTAATTGGTAATCATACCACCTACTAATGAAGACAAAAGGGACTTAAGGTTTGCACTAACGGCAAATCAGTTTTCCACACTTTTTCTAAAGGCTTGAAGATATTGATTTGATATTTTGTGTATTGTTTTATAATGACAAGTTACAGATTGAATTTTGTTCTGGTGTGATAATTTTGTGCAGAGGTATGATCCTTATATGTCACTTAAACAGTCAGTTTTCCACACTTTTTTTCGTCATGCTTGAAGATAATGATTTGAAAATTGGTATATAGTTTCATCATGACAAGTTTCAGATCAAGTTTTGATAATTTTGTACAGAGTCCTTGGACATCGAAAATTTACTAAATTCATCAGTTTTCCACTTTATCTGCATGTTTGATAAAAGTAGAATCACAAAAATACAGAACACTGAGGAAAATTCAAATCGGAAAGTCCCTGTTCAAATGGCAAAAGCTCCAACACATCAAACGAATGGATAACAACTGTCATATTCCTGACTTGGTACAGGAATTTCCTTATGTAGAAAATGGTGGATTAAACCTCGATCTTTAGCTAGCAAAACCTCTCACTTGTACAACCATAAGCTTAAAATTCCATTATATTGACAACGTCTGTTAGTGTGAGAACCAAAAAAACCAAACTGCTTACATGAAAGACAAGAATACAAGAATTTACCATAGTGCAATAACACAATTATAGGATGTACAAATGCTAACACAACTGCACACCAAATATCATTGACCTACCATTACACCATGATGAGTGGTTCCCAATAAACTGACCTTATCACAAACTTATACATGAAAACAAACAAAAATTTTTCAAAGTCAAACGGGATAAACCGTTGCTATTTATGTTTCGTCAACCCTCAGAGTGATCTAAAACCGTAATGTGTGTTCAAGATGTTGATGTTCAATTTGTCCTGCAAACTACACATGAAATGCTGAAACTGCATAAATTTAAATTGTTTCGATTATTTGTCGTAAATTGGTAAGTATTTTAGTATGTTATCAAGCAAAATATGAGCAATGTCAATTAAATGAAAATGGATTTGGCGGGACGCCCCTTTAATATGGCAATGTCTGAAATCGTTATACTATTGTTGCCTTTATTTTTCTGCTCTCTATATTTTGAAATGTCTTGAAGTTTAAGGACGAACGTTGCATTGGCATTCACAAATTATTGACAATTGATTCAAGGTCTAGGCAGCACAAAATGAAATCCTTGTGATACTAAAAAGTAATTTGAATTTTAAAGATGCATCCCAGTTTACGTTCATTGACAAAAAGTGCACATTAAAGGTCACGTTGAAAAACTACTTGGTATTATAATGTCCTGATTATATCCTGTATAAATTTAAATATTTTCATACTAACAACAGTGGGGACTGCTGTGATTGATACTTTACATATACTCTGTTTTGTAACTCCTCTTCCGTTTTAATCTTTATCGACTGAATCCCATACTTTCGGACTACATTGTGTAGTGTTGAAGAGAAGCGAAAGAGCCTAAAATAAAATCCAAACTCATAAGTCGAAGACAAACTGACAACATCATGGAAAATATAATTATCAGTTATTTGTCAAATTAATAATATGACACAGAGGAAAGGAGGACTGGAGTGTGGATATAACAATCGAAAAAAAATATATTCGTCATCATTTAAAAACAAAATTATGATATTCAATCGACTCGTGCTGGGAGATTTGTACTCCATATGCTGAGATGTTGCTATAAACAAGGTATTAATTATAAATGAAACTGGAAGAAGGTCGATTAAGATTGAAACATTCAAGCTGATAAAAAAAAAATGCATTACTCTTTACCTCTTTATTTCATGATGTTAGTTAAATTATTTTTTTATTTAATGTTGCTATCATTTTTAGCTCCGACGGAACTGTGACCTTTTGCAATCATTTGGCGTCCGTCTTCGTTTATCGTCGTCCGACATCTTCTCCTCTGAAACTACTGAACCAAACTTTAGCTGAATGATCCTTAGGGAATCTAGAATAAAGTTTTTGTTTTATTTTCTGTTTCGTCTAAAAACATGGCCACCATGGCTAAACATAGAACGTAGGGTAAAATGCATATATCTCAACCACTAAAACATTTGGAGCAAATCTGATAGAAGTTAAACTGTTTTCTAGGTCAAGTTCTACCATTGTTGGGTTGCTGACACTAAATTGGTAATTTTAAGGAAATGTTGCAGTATTTGGTTATTATCTTGAATATTACAAATGATAAAGATAAACTGTAAACAGAATAAATGTTCAGCAAAGGCAGATCTACAAATAAGTTGATATGATCGAAATTGTCAATTGACTCCTTAAGGAGTTATTGCATTGTAAGAAGAAAAAAATCACGATTTGTTTCTCATGCTATCTAACTTAAAAAAAATCTTCTCCTCTGAAACTACTGAATTAATTCCAACCAAACTTTAGCTGGATGATCCTTAGGGTATCTAGAGAAAGTTTGTTTTATTTTCTGTTTTGTAAAAAAACAAACTATGGCTGCCATTCCTTAAAGTAGAACGTAGGGGTAAAATGCAGTTTTTGGATTATATCTCAAACACTAAAGCATTTAGAGCAAGTCTGATAGAAGTAAAATTGTATACTATGTCAAGTTCTATCAGATCTGAAATTTTCAGATGAATCTGATAATCCATTGTTGGGTTGCTGCCACTTAATTGGTAATTTTAAGGAAATGTTGCAGTATTTGGTTATAGTCTTGAATATTATTAATGATAAAGATAAACTGTAAACAGCAAACATGTTCAGCAAAGTAATATCTACAAAAAAGTTGATATGACCAAAATTGTTAATCGACCCCTTAAAGATTTACCGCACTTTAAAGACATTATTTTTCCGATTTTGTTCATCTAGTTTGCTTGCTTTAAAACTTCTGAATCAATTTCAGCAAAACAGGCTGAATGAGTTTCAGAATATCTAGTATACATTTTGTATTTTATTTCCTTGTACGTCAAGAAACATAGCCACTATGACTAAAATGGAACATAGGGGGTAAAATGCATTTTTTTCGCTTTTGAGGAAAATATGTCAGATACAAAGAGCATTTAAAAAGAATTTTTAAGACACTCATTAATATATATTGAAAAGCAAAATCATCATTGTGGAATTGTGCATTATGAATTAACTTTTTAATTTTTGAAATACTAAGGCCCTCTACCTCAGGAATAGATTACTTTATCTGTATTTAACAACACTTTTAGGAATTTTGTTCCTCAATGCTCTTCAACTTCGTACTTTATTTGGGCTTTTAAACTTTTTTGGATTCGGGCTTCACTGATGAGCCTTTTGTAGACGAAACGCGCGTCTGACGTGAATTCAAAATTTAATGATGATTTTATTTACAACCACTGGGCCGATGCCACTGCTGAAGGAGTTTTAATTCCCCGAGGGTATCACCAGCCCAATAGTAAGTACTTCTGTGCTGTTCAAAATTTAATCATGGTATCTATGATGAGATTATTTACCTTATTAAATAAATTACAAACACTCTATAGTATGACTGGACCTTTTCATATTATGTAAACATGCAGGCATGGACAAAAGCAACTAACTTTAACAAAGTTCATACTTGCATGGACTAAGTCTGTGTGAAAAATAAAGCAGAAAAAAAATATATAACCCTTAACAATTCACATTTCATTAACATGTATATTTTATACATTGGGTTCATGTATTGTTAAAAAAAAATGGATTTCAACAAGCATTCTGAGAGTATTGAATGGCAATGCAATTTTTCTTACAGGTTAAATATTCATTGTACTGGAGCAAAATGCTAACTTGATCTATAAGTTGTCATGAGGGTGAACTGTATAACAAATATCAAGTCAATATCTTCAAGAGGGTCATCAGAGATTCTGTTAAACTGTTTACTCGCGAAGTGGTATAAACTATATGTGGATTCATAAAAAATCTAAAGAACTTCAGGATAATTTTAAATCTCGATGTTTTTCTGAAATTAGTTCTAGCAAAACTTTTGATTTTCAACCCTGTATACTACCATTCCCCATGAGAAATTGAA
>JAHUZM010000424.1:0-38539 GCA_019925275.1 Mytilus edulis
TTTTTTCCTTGCAACTACCACAAACTTCAAAAGATTCCCTATAAAAAAAAAGATTGATATATTCAAATGAGACAACTCCCAAAAGGACCCAAAAGAGACTAAAACAAATTTGGGCCCTAGGGGTCAACAATGAGTAAAAATTTATCTCTAGCTTTAATTCCCAAATGAAAAATTAAACAAACAAAAAACTAACGGCGATTAAAGTACAAAATAAAAAGAAAAAACAAAAAAAATAAAGAAAAAAACGACAAACACTCTTTTACCGTCTCTTTACTTGAAAAAGGGGAATACAAATTGGGGGGTTTTTTCTTTTTTTAAAGGGGGCCACACTCCCTAACCTGGGGCTGGAACCGGTTACCAGGGAACAAGCTTTAACCAAAAACAACCCCCCCATCATCTTCATTTTCATCAACCCTCACAAACATGTTTTAATATTTCTACACTTTCTTTTTGGGCCCAGGGCGAAAATGAAAGGTTTTCCCCAAACAAAAAAACCCTTATTTTTTAGTTTTTATTTCAAATACAGAAAGGGGATTTTAGGAAGTCCGAAGACATTTTTTCCTAAAAAAAATACCAGCTTCAAAAACCCTCCCTATCAATTCATTCAGATTTTAACAGAATCTAAAAGGGGGGCTAGGAAAGGGGTGTGACTCATAGCTTGTCTCAAATGCGGGGAAACATATATAACGTACCACTATCTTGAATTCGCTCAATTTATGGTTGGCAACAAATTTGATAGCGTCGCATTTTTTTTAAGAAGCATAAAATCCATTGGCATTCAATGTTTCAACAAGGGGTTTTGAACCAAACTCAGTAATTTGTAAAAACAAATTCTAAAAAGGGAAAAAAATAAAACAAAAAAGCCCCAAAAATTTTTCTTAGCATTTCCCCAATTTCCTGGCCCTTTCCTGAGAATATCTTGGCTGTATGCTTTTTTGAGTAAACCATAAATTTAAATTCAAAAAATACAAAAGGGTTTTTACTGAATTTAAAGAAAAAGTACAATTCATCCGAAGTTGGTATTTCTTTAGGTTTGTGTCTTTTCTAAGTAAACTTGCAGCGGAATGAAATATCTGTCCGTTATTTGTGTCTATTACAGTTGACATTGAGATTTTGAGGTCAGTTTTCAATTGACTAGAAGCTTATATGGCATCTTAAATAGTTATTTTGCTACTAAATATTATGTTATATTTGCCTTGAACTTGTTGAAGTTGATTGACAACTGAATTTCTATAGATATAAATGAGTTTAGACTGCATTTTACGTGTAGAATATTTTAAATTAGAATTAGCCGGAAGAAATGATCTATATTTATCAAGTAACGGTGCCATGAGGAATGACCATTAAATCGTTGTCAATAGCCAAAATAAAATTAGTAAACGCAGTATCGTGTTCTGAAATATCTGCTTCCACGGGTTTGGATTTTATTTTTCGTTTTTTAGCAAATAATTTGTAATACAACCAAAATGACAGAGTGCTTGAAGTTTAAAAGATGGACGGGAAACTATTTCAACTTTAACTTTATCTGACACGCATAAAACATTTTTAATACGCTCATCTGATTCAAACTTGAGTATTTTTTTATCTTTCTAAAATGTTTTGTTGCAACAAAATATACCAGCACTCCCCAGTTGAACGACTGCATTCTTGAACGTGTACAAATACCCGAAACTGAGAGATAACAGTCAGATAATTGTATGTCGTCATTAAATATCAGACTAGAAGCTTCCTCGCTCTAAAAGGGGGGACAAATATGTTTACTTTGTAAGTTTTGTAGCATGAACGATGATAAACTGCCTGCACAGAGTTCTTCAAATTAACAGCTTTCGCATGAAACATCTTGATGTTTACCTCATGATCATCCAATCTTTTATGCAATGCAGATACAAAAATCGACTTCCTTAAACTGGTAAATTGACTCAAAATTTTAATCGAGGGTTTTTTTGGGGCATATTATGCACTGCATAAAATTTAATAACTTTTGTCTTTTCTTTGGACTTAATGGAGCAATTTGCAAAGAACTTGACATATCACGGAATATTTACTGAAACTATCCGTCAATTATTTTGATTTTACAATAAGACTTTTCTGACAAAGTATTTGATGTTTTATAACGAAAAAACATAGAATATAAACATATACAAACAAAGCATGTGCATATATCAGTGCACTTTAATTGAAAATATGTGTATATAATAGCGAAACAGGTAGTAATTTCATATATCATTTGAGAGCAAATTATTGAATAATACACAAAATGTGACGGAAGGCAAGTGATTGAGTTCCGTGTTGAAAATGAAGATTTTTACTCGATTCTTTTTCCGTTGATTTCTTCAGGTTTTTTTCATATTTTGGTTCCGAAATTTTTATCACTCATAAGTTTTATTAAATACTATATGCTTAAAATATTATGGGATAATTTTTATTACTACTATGAAGAAGAAACTAAAGTTTGAGTTTGAATTTGCAATTAAAATTACCTCAATTTTAAATAGTCTAAACTTCGCAAATTTTATAGATTAGAAGAAAATAAAATACTGAATAGAATATTTTGACATATATATATAGCTTCAGGAAAAACTATTTCAATTAAATGTAAGCAAACATACACATTTTTTTCATTTTGAAGAAGGGGGGTTGAAACTCTCCAAATATACTACCATCATTAAAACACTTTTAGAAAAAAGTGACCGTAACAAAATTTCTGACGACAGGGCAAAAACTAAAGAAACATATTTTCTTTAAGTTAAGCCCAAATTTTTTAGCCGTTGTTATTGGGGAGTTTAAAACCCTCGCGATCTAGACGACTTTTTACATTTCTGTCACCCCTATACATAAATATGGCTTTTTTTGACAATAAAAGCACATGTTTTGGGATGCTAAAAATCATAAAGTCATGCAAAATTTAATGAAATCTTAGAAATTTAGCTTTTTGGGTTTAAATTTTTTAAGACGTTTCAGTCTGATATGAAAGTGGCCCGCTTTTGTGTTCATTCTTAAATTTAAATGTTAGTTCTATTTGAAAATAATCAAAACATATATAAAGATTGAGAATGAACCCGGTTTGGGGGCCACTACTTTTTGAAAAAAAACCATCTGAAAGTGACAAATAATGGCATATTTATAAATTTTCATATTTTCTCAATTTAAATTGAGAGTCTTTAATGTCAGCTAACATTCCAAATCTTTCACAAAACAATTGAACACTGAAGTAGACATTAAGTTTTTAAAAAGTTTCAAAATCTTTTCAGATGAACCTAATTTTGGGGCCCAAAAAATTTGACCCTTCCCAAACATATAAAAAAAAATGAAAGGGCCTTTATTTTTTTGCCTCATTTAGGGGCAAAATTTTTTTCTGGCTGTGCGTCGTCCTCTGTTGTTTCTTTCCATTCGCTCTTTCCTTTGTTTTTCCCCGCTTCGGGTTAAAGTTTTGATTGGGGTATTTTTGATGAAGTTGAAGTCAAATCAACAGAGACTTATTTTCACAATTTCCCTTTTATGATATGACTTTGTAATTTCAATGCCAAATTAGAGTGTTTACCCCAATGCACAGTCCACTGAACATAAAAAAATGAGTGGGATTTGGGCACATTGTACAGGCACATTTTAGTTAATAAAATTTTTATATGAATTTAATATACCAAAATTTAACAACCGGGAAAACAGTTAAGTTAAATTATAAGTCCAATTATATTTTTTTTTTACTTTCAGATTTAGATCTACAGACTGTATGGATTAGAGGTATTGGTTTAATTCATTAACAAAATTAAAAGGATTAAAGAGACTTAACCTGTACAAAACACATGTGTATACATATCTTATAGCTAAATTAGGTAGTATTAATAAAACTGAAATTAAAAAAGAAAATTTTTAAAAAGAAACAACAAAAAAGGGGCGAAAACATCCAAGGCCACCAATGGGTCTTCATACGGGAAAGAAAATCCCACGGCTTTACTGGCCTTTTTAAAAAAATCTTCACTATTTTTTAAAAAAATGGACTCACACTTAAATTCGAAATATATAAATAACTAAAATCATTAAAAAAAAATTACAAACTAACAAAGGCTACGGGAGTCGATTTCACAAAAAAACTTAAACAAGATTTGATCGTAAGTCATAACAATTCGTTACTTACGACCAATCTTAGCCCCGTAAGTTTTTTTTGTAAAATCGACCCCGGGTTCCTATTAAATTTGGGGACAGGCGAAAAAATGGGGGCTGTTTTGTGAGATCTCAACCCTCCAAAACCCTCCACCAATGTAAAATTTTAACAATCACACAGCAATAAGCACATTAAACTCATTTTAAAAAAGTCCAATCTGATGTCAAATGGGTATTGGGAAGCAACAAGGCAAATGAAAATATACAAATTAAACAAGGACTACTAATTACTAACAAGCCACTCCAATTCAATAAATTTAACATTTAAATATTATGTCTTCATCATATAAAACAACACAATCCCTCTTTTTTAGGGGTTATATCAAACCATCAAAAATAACAAAAGAACATAACCTGATCATCCAACAACTGGTTTTAGAATAGACAGTTTATTTATATCAAAAAGACCCTATGTTTGAATCAATAAAAATTTCCCCAAAATATGCAATCTTTAATGACCTGCCCCCGTATATAACAGTGAAAATTCCCCAGTAGGAATCCTTTAATAAGTCTGTTTAGGGTTTTTTGGTTTTATTTTTGAGTGAATCTGACATTTTTGTGCTTTAATAAAAATTTTTACCATAAAAGATTGGATTAAATACCTAATTTAAAGATGCCCTGCAGCTGATCTAAATTTAAAAACTTTTGTTGGAAACTTAATAGTTTCTGCCAAAAGGGACTAAAATTTTTTAACTTTTTTTCAAACTTTTGTTAGTTTTATCACATTTTTTTTTTTCAGAACTCCCCAAAAAATTGAATCCAAACTTGGGACATGTGCAGGATAAATAATTTTGATGAAGTACCATTGAACTTATAAACATGCAAGTAATCAATTTAAATTTCCAGTACATAATTTTATACTTATATATGGCAAAAGAAGAAAAAAAAGGGTAATTATTCTTTTGAACCCTATATTTCAAATTTTTGCAGTGAAGCATTTATACAGAAGGTAGTGAGGGAGCATTTATGTCAATATAGATAACACCCCCTGCAACAAGTTTTTACTTTTTTTTTCCACTCGAGACATTTAAAATTAATTTTAAAGTGTGGGCAGCGCATAAGACTTAATGTCCAAACACGGGCAAAAATTTTCAGAAACTTAAACCTTATTTATTTCATAAAAAAAATTTTCTTAAAAAAAAAAAATTTTGTTGAAAAATAATTGCATTACACTGAAATTAGCTTTCATTCCAAGATAAATGCAAAAGTCTTTATTCTTAGTTTTTTGATATATTTAAGGAAGCGAAACCCTTGGATTTCGGGAGATCAAACTATTAAGATTGGTCTGGGGGGCTCGGGCTTATAATTGTCCAATTTAGAGGAACTGGTTTTTGGGAGGGTGGTGAGAAATTAAAAAACAAAGGGACAAACAAAAACTCACAAAACTTGAATAAAAAAAAATGAATATTTCCCAACAAAGTTCAAACAAAAAGCTTGAATGAAAAAATAAAATCCCAACAAATGAACTAAAAAACAACCAATGAATTAACTTGATGAAATAAATTACCTAAAAATCAACAATGAAAAAAAACCCTTCAATAGAAAAAAAACCCCCCCCAAAAACGATTAGATAGAATTTTACACAGTTGAAGAAACACTGCCCTTGGATTACATAAAGGAATAAATATGGCCAAATCTAAGGAAAGGGAAAACCCAAAATAACTATCAACTTCATTTTTTGAATTGTGGTTATATCTTCTCTTTATATGCAGCCCCTTTTGGTTCATTTTTAAACTTTCAAACCCTTTTACTACAAAATGGTGTTTAACATGTGCAATAAAAATGAAGATTGAAATACTTACAACATACAACTCCCGTTGCTTAAACCCCATGTTCCCCACCCAAAATACCCTTACGCTTTTTTGTCCCCATTGCGGGATATCACACAGCCCCGAAAAAATTTTTGACGTCATAAAACAAAATATCTGACCCACAAGGGAAAAGTTTTGTTGTGACGTCAAAATTTTAAACGGCCGGTCAGCCGGATTAGCGAAAGTGTTTCTGTTTTTTCCTTTCTAACCCATTCTCCCCCCAAGTTTCTTTGGTCTTCCTACACTTCTTTTTCCCTGGGGTGCCCCATGTAAAGGAAAATCCACAATCTTCCTTTGGGTCCATCCTCAGGATGTCCCCTATCCAACTCCATCCCCGGGTCTTAATGGTGTTGGTTATGCCACAGTTGGCTTTTTGTACATTTCTGCTTTGGATATCATAGTTGGCCAAAAATATCTTAAAGATTCTATGCAATTCCTGGTTTTAAGTTTTCAAGTCTATCTCCTCTCTCTTGCTTATTTTCCAAAACTTCTGCCCCATATGCAACACGATTTACATTGTTTTTTTAAAAAAATTTTTTCTTTTTGGGTGTTTCTACTGTATTGGGTTTAATACATCCCGCCATAAGTATTCGAAAAACAAAATGGCCGCCAGCAATGTAAATCTCACCAAAAAAAAAAAAATACCACCTCAATACTTTGTTATGTTTCCTTTGTTCCTCATTACTCAAAATCCTCCTTGAATGCGTTATACAACGATTTCGGTAATAACGTTAATTTCCCCCATATGTCACAATTTACGTTCCAGGTTTTTGGTATTATTTATTTCTGAGTTCGTTTTTTCGTTCCCTTTTAATACCCCCCAAAAATTCTCTATAAATGGAGGTCGGACTCTGACGGGCCATTCATGTTTTTTAGACCCGTTTGCCTACGAAAATCTTGAACAATCGGGCCGATGGAGGGGGGCATTACATCTTGAAAAACTATTATCATCGGGAAAATGACGAACAACCACTGGCCACAAGTTATTGTCAAAATTTTAAATGATTTAAGGCATTTATTTTTACCTTCAACAACAGTAATAGTTCCGACACCAGATAATGATGACCCCCAAATCATTAACTATACTTGCCAATGGGGGGCAAATACAATCTGTCGCCACTCTTCTCCGACACTGACACAGAAACTGCCAATGTTTACCTGCACTCACACTAAAGATTACTTTACCCCCATGTGCTTTAACATTTTTATGTAAAATTCCCCCCCCGCAATATGCCACTCGTTTCTTCTTGTTGACCCACGATACAAATTTTTTTTTTACTACCGTTTGTAAAACCCCATCAAATGAAATTTACGTTCAACATTCTTTTTAGAAAGGTCGTAAATGCTCTCATTAAAAATATTATAATTTCAGATAAAGAATTGCGGCATTTTTTTTTACCAAGGGAAAGTTTTCTCATGCCCCCGGCTAAAAGGGATTTTGGCTGCCTTTTTTCTCCGAATTTTTTCTATATCACCCCGTGCCTCCCCTTTTCAAAAAACTGTAAACAGACTCTGTTTAATGCCGTCAATTTGACGATTCCTTTTTCTGTAACCTGCACTTTTAATGCAGCGAGACATTTCTGATCAAATGTCAGTTCTTTTTCCTTCGACCCATTTTGTTTACATTAATACAACGTAAGGCAGACGCCTCTGATATCATTACGCAGGGTTCACATGACAACCACAGTTTTTCCCATGACACTATAATAGTTTTCATTGCCACCCGATTGTACATGGAGACGACGTCAAACTTGTTACCCTTCCGTGACGTGACAGCCATTGTTGTTTTACAATACAATGGCGGAGACTTACTTATTTTCTTACTTAAAAAAAAGCTGCTTTTACATTTTTAATTTCTTTTCCAAATTCAGCTGTTCTTGTGGGTTACCGCCCCAAGGAAAATTAAGCTGTCTACTATCTCTATTTCTTCGTTGTCCAAGTAATGGGCTGGATGTTTTTTTCCCTTTACACACATTTTTACTTTTTTTTTTAGTTTGATGATATAACTAGTTTCAATTGGATGAAAACAAAATTGAAAAAATGTAAATTTGGGACAAAGTGTAATTTCTCAAAAATATAAGTTATGTTTCTTGTGTTAATGACTTTTTTAAAAGGGATTTTTTTCAGAGATAAGGCCTATAGAAAAAACATAAATTAAAAGCAGGTCAGATGTTTTAGGGTGGGCACTTTTTTTTATATTATTTTTTTTTTTAATTTTCAGCCAAACTAAGATCAGGAATTGCTTTACCTGGATCTGGTGAAAATGCATAAAATAAAAAAGTTATACTTAACTCCCAACAGGTAAGGATGTCATAATAAGTTATCAGATTAAGAAAAAGTATTCCGTTCGTCCGTTTTCCCTGTTTTGGGTTAAATTTTGGTTTGGGGTAGTTTTTAAAAAAATTTGAATCCAATCACTTAAAAAAAACTAAGTACACAGTTTCCTATAATAAGATTTTTTCTAATTTTAATCCCCAAAAAAGAGTTTTCTCCCGAACATAGAAAATGATGGGGCATCTGTGACGGGGACCATTCTTTTTTTCCTGTTTTGAAAAAAAAAAACTAAAACCATTAAAAATTTGAAACTAAAAAACATATTGGCAAAAAGTCAATTTTTCACTGGGGAAACAAAATTTCATTTTTAACTCTCATCAAGAAGTACATGAATGTCTCTAAAGTGACCTCTTTTTCAGCAAATTTGGTTTTTTCTACATGGTCATATTGGCGTATTAGGGGAAATGACTGCAAAGTAATACTGAAAAGTAAAATTTTACGATAAAAATATAAAAATCTCAGCAAAGTAGCATAATTTTCATTGATATGATACCATTTGTTTTTGTAACAGGACAGTTGTGATGAGATTAAATGCTATCGCATCCACTGTCCAATTTAGAACAAATTAGACAACTGGGAACTAAACAATCATGAGGGAATCAGTACCAGGTAAGTAAAATTTATCTTTTTCATTCATACCATTTAATATCTTTGGAACTTTTTCCTTTTGGGTGTATTGAAATGTTGTTATTAGCCTTTTAAAAAGTAAATCCCAAGGAAAATTCAAAATAGACATGAAAAGAGGCAGGTTTTAACCCAATAATTTTTCAAATTTGTACCTTTTGAACCCTTTTAAAAACATAAAAAAAATTAAAGGGCATAATATTTTTTAAAGTCTAAATATTTATTTCAAAATGACAAATCTTGTTTGTAGTTGACAAAATTTTTTTTTTGGTTAAGTCCTTGCCCATATTCAATTTTTAAGGGAAGGGCATTAACGCTGATATTTGACTGTACCTTTGCAGAAAAAACTATTTTTTCCCTTTTTAATTAAAATATTTTTTGTTCGAACCAACTTTTTTCCCAAAATACCAAACAAAAATATTCAATAAACATTTATTACAATATTGCAAAAAAACATCAAAATTTTTGACTTAAATCATGGAAAAATCTTGAAACAGTTTTTGGAGTAAAATTGCATTCAAATCCCTTATGTTGCTGGTTTCCTAGTTACCCTTTTTTTAGACTTTTATCATTATTTTTGAATAAACAAAAGTATGCATTGACCACAACATTTACATATCCCTTAATAAATGTTTCAAAAAAAAACAAATGACTTAAATAAAAACTCAATATTCAATTTACAAAATTATTTGCCCAAGAAAATTGCATAAATGGTACTTTTTTGCATGAGTTTTGAATCTAGTTCTTTTCTACAAATATACAAATATGTTTTTATGTTTTAAAACATCATGGCATTTTGTTTCAAAAGCTAGTTTTACTCTTATAATAAAGTTTTAATTTTATCCCAATTAACCTGTGTTTTTTCTTTTCAAATCCACAGTCTGCCCCGGGATGAAAATTTTTTGTGTGTCATTCTGTTTCTCTATAAGCAAAGTGGTTAATGAGTGGAGCAGTTTTTTTCCCAAATTGTGCATTAAGAAAAGTTTTCAACAATAAAGAAAAGTTTACATCAATAAATCCAATCTCAGGGTCTAAAACTATTTCAATATAATCTTTTATTAAGGGCAATCATTTTTTTTCAAGTGGTCATTTTAAAGAAATGCCATCCTTTTCACACCATATTTGCCCAAGTTTTTTTTTTACTTTAAATATTTTAAGAAATCTCAAAATTTTACTGCCAAACACCCCCAAAACAAACATACTTTAGATAAATCAAATGTGAACAGGAATAAATGCTCATACTACATTTTTCTTATTTTATACAGAATATCTTATGACAGAAAAAATACAGGAAAAAAAAACTATGCTAAGCAATGATTTAAAAAAAAAATAACAAATAATTTCCATTTAAAATTGCAAAATTAATATAGCAGATTCATAGTTCTTGTTAAAAACAGATATGATTCAATAGTAATAAACCATATTATAGTTGTTAGAAAGCTTTGTAGAAATTTCATCAAATCAAATATGTTGCAAAATACAAATTTATGATTTGTCTATGGATAAATCTGTCAGAATTGGCCAGAGGAAAAATGTTTTTGTATTTCTATTTTTTTGTTTATCAAGTTATCTCTAAAACTGCAAGAATTGCTACATATTTTTGTTACATTCACTGTTGATAAATTAAGAAATTACTAAGAACTTAAAAGTTTTATCTTCTTCAGGCAAATTTACCGGTGGAGAATTTGGCTTTTTTAAGGTCCTTTTGATCATATGTCTATCAAAGTTTCTACATAATTATGCATCCCATGGCTTTCATTGTTTATGTTTCACGTTTTCTTGATAGAGGTTTATCGAGAAAAGTGCTTTATACACACTTGATTTATACAAAACAATATTTTCATATACATCTACAATTTTGCTGATGTGCAACAATCTTAGTAGGCAATTTGATGACATATGGAGTGTAAAAATGTGTACGCTAAAATAGTGCAATGACGAAATTATGTTTAACTTGCTGTTGTTGATTGTTATCTGATTTTTGAAAATGTTATCCTTGTTTGTATAAATATAGTTGTTTTTATTGGAAGTTTTAAACACTTGCATCAAGAAACCTAATATCAAGTTCAATTTATGATGATCTATTTTCCTTATAACAGAAACGAAATTCAGTTTCAGAATATCATGCCTTGCAGATTTTTTTTTTAAAAGGGCACATTTAAACAGTGATTGGTTAACAGTGTCCTGAATGGATATCCAACAAAAGACTATGTGATGTTTTTTTTCTTTTTTATTACAACTAATGAACATATCCTCAGCATTTAGATTCTGATAAATGAAAAAGATCTGACAACTAGGGCAGTATTGCTGATTTATATAGATTGACCTGTTTTTAATTAAGTCAGCTTTGCATATTTTCTAATGTCAGTTAAGATACCAATCTGATTTTAGAATAATTAAGTGATTAAGAAGTCTAGTCATTTATTAGAATAATTTGAAGATTTATTTTATTAAACTGTATATTGTACATTATGTGTTGATATCAATTCAACTTAATTTCTTAATAAGATTAGGTGACATTGATCGAATTTGTTGATTTATGAAAAATGATATCAATATAGCAACATTTGTAATGGTAAATAAAATTACTTTAATTTTGTTCCTTGATGATGTAAGAAATATTTATCAGTGTGTACCTCATAAATTGCTGTAAAGCTGAATGCAAACATTAGGCTTCATTTATAAACTACAGGAAATTGTATCTTTAGGGATGCTTATGAATTGGGATAATTTGTATGCCTCATTTATGGGAATTATGTTTTCTGGTCTGTGCTTGTGTCCGTCTGTTTGTCCGTCTGTCTGTCCCGCTTCAGGTTAAACTTTTTGATGAAGTTAAATTCCAATCAACTTGAAACTTAGTAAATATGTTCCCTATGATATGATCTTTCTAATTTTAATGCCAAAATTAGAGATTTTACCCCATTTTTTACGGTCCATTGAACATAGAAAATGATAGTGCGGATTGGACATCTGTGTACTTGGGACACATTCTTGTTGTTTTGGAGGTTTTAATCTAACACAAAAGTAAACCCATCTGAATAGGAGCATTAAATACTGGGTAACCATTGACTTATATTTTACCCAAGAGTGACCTCCAGTTAATATTCATTTGGTTTCATTACAATACATACAAAATATGTAACAAAATGGGACATGGTTTTATTACAGATAACAGCAGTTTACCTAGGTTCAAATTTCATACGTCTTTATGGTGCTAAAATTCAAAAACAAAACTTAGGGAAACACATGAACTCAAAAAGGAATGAAACTAGGTGCTGAACAATCATGATTTTATGATTGCATGTACAATACCTCAAATTATTGTTTGAAATCAAGCTTTCATGACATTTTATTTAATAGTTAACTACATTTAATTGCCAATGATATACATTTATTGAATGTGTTCACCTTTCCCAGAAACCATTGCCAACTGGATTTATTATCTACCTATTTTATGTACATTTTTGTACTAGTAAATGAAAACTGCCATTTAATGTTATATTTATGGATTTTATTGTTAGTTTTATCAATGAATATTTACATTGTCATGTGACATGTTTGTATTACACATTGTAATTTAACAGTTACAACACCTCCTGTTGCCTGACTCTCTCATTTGAATTACAAAGTAATATTTTGTACATGTCAATTTCATGTCACTCACTTTTTGTCACAATCAGGAGTCCATTAAGAAATTTACAAAAGGTTCCATTTTTCTGTTTACATTTTAGCTGCACATGTAGGAAATTCATGTTTTTAGATACCATTTCAAAAATATAAAACAAGCATCACACTATATTGTACAAAAAAAATTTGTTGATTATAAACTGTTGTAATTTTGTTGATATTTATTATAATTTGTTTGCTTATGTATTTTTCTTAACTTGATTGCACCCCCCAAAATAAAATTAAAGGTCAAAGGCCTTTTCTATCAGGAAAAGAAATTGAATTATATTTAATGTCCAAAAAATAATGACAGAAATGCCCAATTACCCAAACTAATATTTTTATAATCAATTTGTTTTAACATATGTTTAGCTCTTTCTAGTAAATTCATGGTAGTTTATATTATGATAATTTTGTCTTTTCATATTTTCTTGGTTTTATATTAAAAAGTTGACCTATCTACGATAGTTAATATGTTTTTATTTTTGTATTTTAGAAGTCAAGAAAATAAATCACTCATTTCATATGATCTCTTTAGTACAATGATTATATTTTATTTACTGAACTGTATGTGTGAATAGTGACAATCTCAACATCCCTCTTTTTTGTAGATGGGTAGATATAGTTAGGGTATTTGTTTGTCAATACAAAAAAATTCATTTCTTAATTTATGAGTTTTAGTTATGTAGCAAAACTGTGATATTTAAATGGATTTTAAAATTTATCTCTGTTGAAGTCTTTTTTTTTCAAATATGTTTTCCATTTAACAATTTCTAAGCTATTTTATTTCGTATTTATTACATTTGATAATGTATTTTAAAAGCTTTGATTTTATTTGTTATGTTGTATGGTATATGTATATTTGTAGTTGCAATTAAACATGGCTGTTATGAAATCATATTAATTTTAAATAATGTCGAATCAAACAAATCATTGAAGTATTGATAAATCGCCTGTTATTATTTGTTGAAATGAGACTGTTACATTGACTAAAACATTTTACCTTTCTACTCTTTACACTAGTATTCCACATTCCAAACTAAGAGACAAATTGAAAGAGTTGGTATTGCTTTGCTTCATAAAAAAGAATGGCCAATTTAGAATGGCCTCTTAGGGAGGGATAAATCCTACTTTGTAAAGGATCACTCTGATTCAAACAAAAAATTCTCTGAAACTGATATTATCAAGATGTTTGATTTCTTGATTGACAACATATTTGTTACATTCGGAGGACGTGTTTTTTTAACAGACTGTTGACATTCCAATGGGAAACAAACTGTGCCCCTCTACTTGCCGATTTGTTTCTTTATTATAATGAGGCTGACTTCATGCAGGAACTTCTTAGGAAGAAAGATAAGAAGTTAGCAATATCATTTAACTCTACTTTCCGCTATTTTAGATGATGTTCTTTCACTAAATAATTAAAAATTTGGTGACTATGTGGAACACATCTATTTCATTGAGCTAGAGATAAAGGATACTACAGATACAGTTAAGTCGGCCTCATATCTTGACTTACATCTAGAAATTGACAATGAGGGTCGGTTGAAAATAAAACTTTACGACAAAAGAGATGATTTTCAGCTTTCCAATTGTGAACTTTCCATTTCTAAGTAGCAACATTCCAGCAGCACCTGCATAAGGGGTATATATCTCCCAATTGATACGATATTCTCGTGCTTGCATTTCCTATCATGATTTTCTTGAAAGAGGGCTGCTGCTCACAAGGAAGCTATTAAACCAAGAGTTCCAAATGGTGAAGTTGAAATCACCCCTTCGTAAATTTTACGGACGCCATCACCAGTTGGTTGACCATTATGGAATAACCGTTTCACAAATGATATCGGATATGTTCCTTATGTCGTAACTACAATCCCCTTCCCTTTCATGAATGTGACCTAACAATTAGACTATTTACCGGATTTGTTATCACATAAGCAATACACGACGGGTGCCACATGTGGAGCAAGATCTGCTTACCCTTCTGGAGCACCTGAGATCACCCCTAGTTTTTTGGTGGGGTTCGTGTTGTTTATTCTTTAATTTTCTATGTTGTGTCATGTGTGCTGTTGTTTGTTTGTCTTTTTCACTTTTAGCCATGGAGTTGTAAGTTTGTTTTAGATTTATGAGTTTGACTGTCCCTTTGGTATCTTTCTCCCTCTTTTACACAAAGATGTCATCATGGAAAAAGGTTTTCTCAGGTGTTTATAAACTCATCATAAACCAGGATAAAAAATGTATGTTAGATGGGCATTTTATCTACAAACCAGTTATCATTGGGCAAGTGACGCTTTGAACCGCAAAATTTGAAAGGTTTTGCCAAATACTGCATGTAATGGTTTGAAATGTAATTTCATCAATTCTTCCTTTGAAGTGTACTGCTCTTTCTATGATTTATAAGTATAAACATGATTTCAAAACCTTAGATATTAAAAGACCAATGTCCTGTGATTGAAATATTTCATACATGCTTACTACATTGATCATTAGTGAACATTTCTTCATGTTTAAGGGTATGTATTTATGTTGAGGGGGTTTCTGTTGGATGTGTGTCTTGTTTGATTACAGATGCATTACTTCGTTATATGTGTGGGATATGCGGGGACTCACAACACATAAATAATTATATGGTTATTTTTGTTAACATTATTTGTTCAGTAGGGTTTTATGCAATGCATATGTGCTGGGACTATAATAGTCCCAGATATGTTCAAGTAGATGTCAACCCATAAAAGAATCATACAAATAAAATCATCTAGCAAATTAATAAAACACTGTCTCTCCGAATGAAGGAATTCAGGAAGTAAGTTATCTTTTGTGATCATTTATGACACTTGTTAGACTGCTGCGCAACGTATAGTCTTTGTGCTTTGGACTCCTGTGCTCTATTTTGTAATAGTTTGTTTGCAAGGTCATGAAAGGCTTTATGTTAATGTTCGTTTTGACAGAGACAAATACACGAGTTGGAACTTGTACAATGGCCATGCAAATTACTTCTTCAATTCTTCAAAAATTTAAACATAATTAAAGGTAGGGTTTTGCTCATCAATGAAAGGCGTACATTGACACAAGTTGCTTACATTTTATTTATATGCTAAAGGTTTTAATCATCCCTAAAGCTCGACTGATGCCTTAAAGTTGCTCATATGTACGTTATTTTGTTTCCCTCCATTGCGCTTATTGTCGAGGCTTATTGTCAGACATTCTGCTTGCGTGGTCAATATTCAGTATAGATAAAAACTGCTTCAGCCATCCATTGCATTGTCAATATATCATGGAATTTTATTTAAACTTGGACATAAGCTTTTTGAAGATCAAAAGATAGTACCAATAGATAAGTTATATAGACTTAGCATTGTTAATTTTTTTCAAACAATAAAAATATTTTCAAAATAAGAGGAGCGAAAGATACCAGAGGGACAGTCAAACACATACATCGAAAATAAACCGACAACTCCATGACTAAATTAGGACAAACAGACAAAACCTTCATAAAATTTTACGACACTTAAAAAGAATTATTTATGATTTTTGATAAAAGGACATTGTTTTTTGACTGTCAACATTGCATTTTTTTTTTTTAGACATAGCGATTCTACATTCCGTCGTGCGGCGCGGTGGCCGCGTCCACAAATATTCACTCTGTGATAAAAGTTTTTAAGGGCATACGATACAGTTTTGATCCCGTATTTACATTTTGATAAAAATTTCAATATAGACTACTTTTTACTTGATTAAATCAAATATGTAATAAAAAATATACCTTCATGTGCTACTTTTTGAGTAAAATGAGGTCGAAATTTTGTATATTTGCTCAAAATTCGGATTTTGTGGCCGTATTTTCCCTTTCGAAAGAAAGACATAACTTTTTTGTTTTAAAAAGATAAACACAAATTGTTTTTTGATAAATAATTTGTAATTTCTGTATGTTATTAGTATCCTAATAATTTATGCATTTTTTATTCAGAAATAACTCATATTTATCAAATGTTCATGAATTGAGAAAAAACGACATTTTTTGCTGTATATTTATCGAAATTAAAAAAAAATGCACTATTTACGTTTTCATGAAAATTGGCACTCATGATCTTCTTACGTAAACAACCAGATGGCTTTTTAAAAAGAGGGGTCCATGAACTCGTTTTCAAGGTAAATAAGTTTGAATGATAAAATTAGTCGAAAACTGAATCTTCTCCCGATAAGTCATAGTTTGACGTCGCGAAAATAACAATTTACGTTAGAAAATGTAGCGTATGCACTTTAAACTTTTAACTATCAAATTAAATATAGTCTAAAATTTATATACAACTCTCCTCTAAAAGAAAAAACCCATCATGTATCTGTTATTGACTTAGGGCAATTCTATTGAAATTAGAAAAATAGTACAAACCAAATGAATGAAAGGGTGAGTACTTTTTGTTGCTGAAGCAGTGTCAGCTCGTTGGAAGATAAACACACAGTTAGGACATCACATACTATAGATGATTTGATGATATATTAGAAACCCAGTCATCAGTGTGTTTATCATATGTACACCAAAAAGAGTGAGGAAAATGTTCCAAAGCACAAAAATACAGGGAGACACAATACTGTTAAAACAAATGGAAAGTCTTGCATCCGAAGTTATCTGGTGGTGAATATCAACATAAGATTATATGTTATTCAGATAATTACAATTTTTTGGAGTCATGGTAAAAAGTTTATGGTTCTTGAAGTTCTTGAATCTGATTTCTAGGGAAAATACAGGTTCAAGTGGCAACGAACACGAAACAGACGTGCATACTAATGAGGAAAGTGAAGACATCAATGATGACTTAAATGTAATAGATAATAAAGAAAATGATTCTTATAATAAAAACTGATAAAGTCCAAATATTGGAAAATTCCAGATAACAAGTTTCTCAAGAAGAAGAACGAGATACAGCTCAACATGAAGAACACATTCTGGATTCAAAATGTTGTGGATCGCGTGTTTCGCACATGTTATTGCCACCAAATAACAAAAGGGGGAAAGGGCCCAAAAAAGGTTAAACCTAAACTGTTTTTTGGGGTTTTAAAAAAAAAGGCCCCCCCCGAAAAAGCAATTTTTACCTTTTCATAAAAAAATTCCAAAAAATTGGTTTCCTTTATTTAAAGGGTTTTTGTTGGAACTTTTTCCCAAAAAAATGCTTTTAAAAAAATTTTTTAAAAACCCGAGGACCCAATTTTTAAACAAAAAGGGAGGGTTTTAAACCCAATGAAATCTTTTTTTTAACCCTAAATTTGTCAACTTTTTAATTTAAAAAAAGTTTTGTAAAAAAGAGAAAGGGGAACTATTCAAAACGAAAATTTAAAAAAAGAAGGAATTATATCAAAAATGTAACAAATCCCCAAAAACCCGCGGGTTCAAAAGTTCCTGTTTGGAGTGTTTTTTCTTTTTATCTTGTGCTAGACTAAAACAATTTCCCCCAAAAGGGAAAAAAAGGGTTTTTTCGCCCCGGGGGGAAACCCCCCATAGCACACTTGGGTTTGACAAAATTCATTTTTTGGGTCATTTTTAAATAATTCCTGTTTACAAAACTTGATTTTTTCAAAAAAATAAGGATTTTTTTGGGCCCCCCGGGAAGATTCCCTTTTTAACTTTTTTTGGGACAATTTTTTAAAAAATTTTGGATCCTTAATCCCTTTTAATTTTTGTACTTGTTTGGTTTTAAAAAACAATTTTTTTATAAGGGCCACTGAAGCCCTTTTTAAAGACGAAACGCGCGTCGGCGTACAAAAAAAACCCCGGGTATTTTGACAACTATTTGTAAAATTGCAAATTTTAAATCATGTGTCCATTTGAAATTCGTAAAAAAAAACTATTAATTTTTCTTTTTTTAAGTAGCTTTTCATAGCATTTTTTTTTTATAAAATTGAAAAAGGGTATTTAACCAAAGATTTTACACAGATTTAAAAAAACAACCTTTTTTTTAAATTTTTTTAGAAAAAAAATATTAATAATTTATAACAAATGGGGTTTTTTTATGCTTTTTTTGGGGGAAAATTTTTAAATTATAAATTATTAAAATTTTGAAAATTTCAAAATTTTTTTTTTTATTGTAAAAACATTTTGTTTTTGCTTTTAAGTTTGGGGTAACATAATTTTTTTTTTTTTATTTAGTCTTTTTATTCTCTTCAAATTTCCCTCAACCAAAAAATTTTTTCAAGCCCGGGAAAAAAGCATTTTTTTATTTTGCCGATGCCGGGGAAAATAGAAAAAATTTTAAATTTTTTTCCCGGGCCCGGTTTAAATTCCAATCCCCCTTTAAAGGGGGAAAAGCTGGGCAAATTCATGGGCACCGATTTTTAAAACCCAAATTTTCATATTTGATTTATAAAAAATTAAAAAAAATTTTTCCAAACTATCAAAAAACTAAGAAAAACATTTACAGAGAATGGGGGAATAATAATAGGTTTTTTTTTATTATAGCCCAAAAAACCCCCCTAATTAAAATATCATTTGACCCAGATACCATAAACGTTTTTAAAATAAAAATAATAGAATAGATTAAACCCGCACGGCGATTTTTTTTAGGGCTGTTTTTTTTTTATTATTGATTAAAAAAAAGATTTTTTCATTTTTTTAACCTATAAGAAAGATTTTTTTGTGCATCGAAAATTTTTTTAAACAAAAAAATTAAAATAGTTTCACTTTTTTTGGGCATTCTTTTTCTTTAAATAACCCAAAAAAACGTCAAAAGCCCCCCGTTGCAATTTCTCTAGGGTTTAAAAAAAGTTCAAAAAATACGGAATTTTTTAAAAAGGCGACTCTTTTACTTTTTTAAATGAAAAAACAATTTCAAGTTTCTTAGCGTAATTTTACAAAATTGAACCTTTTTTGGGGGAAAAAAAAAAATTGTCATTTAAATATTTCACTTTCATTATTTATTAACAGAAAAAAAACAAACTTTTGATTTTTTTTATACTCGTAGCTATCCCCTTTTTAATAAAAAAAATTAACTATTTACAAAAATTTTTAATTTTTTAAACTTCAGGAAAAAAAAAATCTTAGCTTTTTTTTTGGGAAAATTTTTAGGAAAATTTGGGGCCCAATGCTCTTCAAATCTACCCAAATTTTGGGCCTTTTTTTTAAAAATTTTTTATTCCCAATTTCACTGATGGGTCTTTTGTAACAAACGAGCATCTGGCGTAAATATAAAATTTTTAACCTGGTATAAAACCGAGTTTTTTCAAAAAAGGGGGTAAAAAAAATAAAAAATAACTTTTTAAACTATTTCCCGGATTTCTACCAAAAAAAAGACAGAACTTGTTTTTGTCAACGACATACCAGAAATTTTCATTTGGGAAAAAAAAACCCGTTTAAATTTTCCCAAATTTTTTTTTAAAAGGACTTAAATTTTTTTATCGAAGAAAGCTCACCTTACGTCGAATCGAAGTTTTTCCCCCTTAAAAATAATTGATTCTTTTCAGGTGAAGCAGTTCAAAAAAAAGCCCCCAAATTTTTGAATTATTTTTTTTTTTCCCACTAAAAAATAAACACAAACCAAGAACAATTGACAAGTAAACAAAATATTTTTTAAAAAATTTTCCACCAATACAAAATTTTGTCATTTTTTAAGGGGGTTTCTTTGAAAAAAAAATTTTTTTAATTTTGGTTTTAAAACCCCCCCCCAATATTTTTTAATTTTTGTTGCCCCTTTTTCCACCAATTTGGGGTTTTAATGCTGATGAAGTAATTTTTTTTTTTTGGGGGGTTTTTGGGGTTTTTTTTTTTTGTATAAGATTTTTTTTTCTACAATGTGTAAAAAAATCGACATTGTTTTTTTCCCCCCAAACCCCCTTTTTTTATCCTCGAAAAGCTTACTTGAAATTTTTAAACTTTCAGAGTTCACCCGTTCACATTTACTTTTTACTAATTAAGCAACATGAACAATTTCACTAAGTGACAAATAAATTACAAGAAAAATGTTATCAATACAAAGTTGGGAAATCCTTTTATACAAAACCGAATGACTAGTGTCTTACATGTCGATTGTACTAGTTGAGGAACATGAAACAATTTAAACATGACAAATTATAATGTTTGTGCTAAAAGACTGTAACCCGTAAATGCATATCAGATACCTATGTTTCTTTAAGAATTACTTACTACTTGTGTAACTTATTACAAGTAAAAAAATTTTTTTTGTCGTTTGGAAAATTTTTTGTCAATTTTTCAATAATTCTAAACGTTTTTAATTGGTGAATTTTATTTTTTATGTTTTAAAAGTTTGAATATGACTGTTTTTTTTTTTCCTTTTTCTTTTAAAAAATAATAAAAATTTATGTAAAAAAAGTATAACTGCGTCAAGAGTTAATACAAGTAATCAGGGGGATGCTTATTTTTATATCCAGTTTTTTTTATTTTTTATCTTGTTAAAGTCTGTACTTTTCTCGAAAAATCTTTCTGTCTTTTTTTTTTCCATTATATATCCATCGATTTTTAAAAAAAATATTGTAACAAAACTCCTTCCTGCTTGAGAAAAGTTTACAATGTTTTTCAATTTTTTAAACACACCCCCAGGATTAATCTAAAATATAATTTCTATTTTTTCAAACAAATTTGAGAGACTATTTCCTTTATTTTCATTTTAAATTTCTTAAAAGTTTATTATGAATCAAGGAAATAACAAACAAAACGGAAGTTTCAATACATAATTTTAAACACCTAAGTCACCACTGAAAAACAAGAACCGCTTATAAACATGTTTTTGAAAATTTAACTTTATCGCTTTACACATTTCTTTCTATCACTTTATAATGACAAAAACTTTATTTAAAAACCGTTTTAAACGCTCTCTTTGAATGGCAGAATTTAGGCAAGTGGATGACTTAGGCGTTTTTTTTATAGATATGTAGGGCTCGGAGGTGCATTGGGGGCGCTAAGTGCGAGGTCACGCGAAGTGCATGGTCTACGCCCCAAGTGCGATGGGGCCTTTTGCGAATGCGATGGTTTTAGCAGGAAAATTTTAGTTTTTTTTTGACTTTTTTTAAACAAAAGGGTTTGCAGGCAGGGGGATAAGATTATTTAGATTAAGAATTTATTTGCAACAAAAGGAATAAAAAAAAAAAGAAAAAAAAAAAAGTACAACAAAATTTAATCCGAAAATTTTTTGAGATTAGATTTAAATACAAAAAATAAATTTTAAACAACAGCAAAAAAATCAAAGGAACAAATCCTAAAAAAAATCGGGAAAAAGACCGCCGCATGTTATCCCAACATTTTTAACACCAAAAAATTCTTCTTTGGCAATAGCAACTAAAAATTTGATTTTTTTTTTTAAAAAAAAAAAAAAAACAATCAATTTTCGATCGTATAATTTTTCTTTAAATTAAAACTCTTTTGAAAAACTCCACCAAAAATCAAGGAAATTTTTTCTAAAAAATCTTCCCCCATTACTCAAAAAAAAACACAAACAATTTTTTTCCCCAAATCCGTCACGTTCCAAATGCAAAAAACAATATTGATTCTTTTTTTTTAAAAACTGTCAATTAAAAATAAAAGATTTTAAAAAACGACTTTCCGGGTTGAATTAGGGGCCTTGAGAAACCCAAAGTTTTAATTTGTAAAAGAAAGAATACTTACTTTTCGGTAACTTTTTGTAACAGGGGAAACGCTGAAAAAAATTTTTTTTTAAATTGGGGGGGGCCCCTTGGGGAAAAATTTCCCCCCGAATTTTTCCCTCATTTTTAGCGTAATAACTTACATCGATTAGCGAACTCACGCACTTTGCGTAATATCAACAAGTAAAATTCACAATTTACCATCGCACTTCAGCGTGTTAACCCAACCCGCACTTAGCGTACCCCAAACGCAACTTCACGGACCCCTCGGGTTCGGGGTACCCTCGGGGTTTCCATCCCACCGATATATCACATCAAGTTAAAAGGTATAGACTTCAAACATAGAATCCCCAATCCAAAACCCAATGGGATAGTAGAAATCTGAAATAAAAATTTAACTGCAAATTTCACAACTAAACTTCCTTTCCTTAAAAATGGCCATTTGTAATACAAAAACATTTTCCACTTGTAAGCCATCCGCACCACCAAAAAATATACCCACAGTCGAAAGAAAAAGGGTCGCACAGGATACAAAATTGCCATGTCCACCCCCCACTATGTCCTTCTAAATTGCGACTTTAAATAAATGGCAAAATTATTTTTTGTCCAAACAATTCCATTAGATGCTACAATGAAGTATACATCTGTGTAACTTAACTCATACCCTCAACCGCTTGATAAAGGTACCTCTTGTTGCCCGGTAAGTGCACGTCCCCTTGTTTTTTTACAAAAATCCCTCGACGAACATGGACCCGAATAAAGTCACCTTTTGTCGGAAAAGATTTTAAATCATTGAGTACCTTTTCCCTCGTTTTGGTTGCCCCCGATTTAATAAGTCAAAAATAAAAACTTCTTCCCGAATCACCCCTGTAATTTGCAAATTACAAATTGACCCAGATATGACACTAAAAAGCACGTCATGTGAATTTTTGAAAATGACAATTCTAAAACATAAATAGGGTGGTTTTTGTTCTACCTTGTAAAAAACACCCCTGTCACAAATACCACTGTTAACGGGAAACCAACTGACAGTTAGTTTGAATAAATTTTCTAAAGGGAAATATTCATTGATGACAGTATCATTCCTTTGATCTTGCTATTTTCCCAGGGCACGGACAAAAAAAAACATATTTTATTTTCCCATTCTAGCCCATTGCAAAAAACATATACACGTGCGATCTTTTAAACACTTTTAGAGGATTTTTTGGGGGTCTAGTAAATCTTCCTTTGGTATTAACACTATTTTTAGCATTTTCAGCAATGCAAACAAATTGTTTGCCACAAAAAAGAAAAAGAACACTGAAAAATATTGAATAGTAATACTTATTTAAAAGATACCAAAAATATTTTATACTCAAACGACTATTACCGTATGGTGTAATAACATTTTATTTTAATTAAAAAGACAAATTTAAATAAAAACACCAGAAGGGAGCCATCCCATCAAAGGAATAATTTGTAACTAACAATAACAACGTGACGGGGGCCACATTTGGATCAGGATCTGCTTACGTTCTAGATAACCTTAAAACACAAAAGGTTTTTGGTGGTGTTTGGTTGCTCCTTTTTTTTCTAATTTTTTTTTTGTGAACTCTTCTTTTCCCTTTTGAACTTTTTTTTTGCAATGGCGTTTCAGTTTATTTATGATTTAAATGTGCCTTTTTGTAAAAGAGGGGACGAAAGATACCAAAGGGGACAGTCAAACTCAAAATCTAAAAAAACTGACCCAAACCCAAAGGCTAAAAAAGAAAAAAAAAAAAAAAAAACAAACAAAACAGCACACAGACACAACATATAAAACTAAAAAATAAACAACACAAACCCCACCAAAAAACAAAAGGTGACTCAGGGTCTCCGGGGAAAGGGGAAGCCGATCCTGCCCACATGCGGCACCCTTTCCCTTGCTTATGTAAACAAATCCGGTAAAAAGGTCTAATTCGGGAGGTCACATTCAAGAAAGGGGAAGGGGGTTTAAGTTCATGTAAGGAACATTTCCGATATCAATTTTGGGAAAAGGTTATTCCCTAACGTCAACCAACTCGTGATGGGTCCGTAAAAATTTTCGAAAAAGATTTCAACTCACCAATTTTTGGGAAATCTTGGTTTAATGCTTCCCTTTTGGAGCACAGCCCCTACAAGAAAAACATGATAGGAAATGCAAGCACGGGAATAAAATATCAACGGGAGATATATACCCCGATGCAGGTGGCTGGAAAATTGCTACTTAGAAATGGAAAGTTCACAATTGGAAAGCTAAATCATTCTTTTGTCTAAATTTTTTTTTTCAACCGGGCCCCATTTCAATTTCTAATTGTAATTCAAGATATAGGCCGCTTTAAATGATGTAGTAAAACCTTTTTCCACTCGATTGGATAGATGCTTCCACAAAGTCACCAAAATTTTGAAAATTATTTAGTGAAAGAACACACTATATACAAAAGTAAGTTAAAGGATATTGCTAACTTCTTTTCTTTTTTTCTTAAGAAGTTCCTGCATGAAGTCACCTCATAATAATAAAGAAACAATCGGCAAGTAGAGGGGGACAGTTTGTTCCCATTTTGAATGCCGACAGTCTGTTGAAAAAACACTCCCCCGAACGTTTCAAATATGTTGTCAATCAAGAAATCAACATCTGATAATATCATTTCAGAAATTTTTTTTTTGAATCAGAGGACCCTTTACAAAAATAGGATTTATCCCTCCAAGACAAGATACTTGTATCTACTTGGCCATTTTTTTTACGAACAAAGCAATACCAACTCTTTTCAAATTTTCATTATTTGGAATGTGGAATACTAGTGTACAATAAAAAAAATCAATTGTTTTAATACTGTTACAAGAAGAAAGAGATTTTTGATTGTAGTACTCTAAAAGATCTTTTGGAATTTTTAAGTACCACATCTGATTCACGCCCCCTTAGAATAGGCATTTCACAAAAACTCTGAAGCCCGTCTTTGATTTTTGAAAAATAGATGTTTTATAATTTTAGAAAGAGGTTTCGGGAGCACTTGGAAGACCCACAAAAAACCGTTGTTTTTAAGGAAACTTTTGTAGTTTTAGGTATCCAATACATGATGGGGAGATCCATTCTTCACTTTGGGGTTAAATTCCAAAGGAAAACAGAACAACCTATAATTATCCCGGATTTCCTCTTTGGTTTAAGTTTCGGAGGGATATGTTTAGTTTCCAATGAAAGAATACCAATTTCGTTTATCAAGAGTTTTGTAACCGTCGTCTCTCGTTTAAAACCTTTGTTTTTTCTTGATCGCAAATATAGTTTTTTTTATGATCTCCAAGAGACAAAGAAGAAGTAGGGGATCCCCGAAAAATCTTGTAATTATAAAATGAAAAAAAATAAATAAAAAACATTCACATATCTTCTAATTGAAAACAATTAAACATAAAAAATTAGTAATTTTTTACTTAATTGACTGAACAGTAAATGTAATTCAAGTACCAAATTTTCTTCAAGAATTTACTTACACTTGTGTAACTTTTTTACAACTAAAAAAAATTTTAGTCTTGGAAAATTTTTTTAATTTCAAATTTTCTAAACGTTTCAATCGGGGAAATTTTAATTTTTTTCGTTCTAAAAGTTTTAATAGTCTGTCTTTGTTTTCCCTTTTTCTTAAAACTTAAAAACTATATAAGCTAAAGTAAACTGTTGTCAAAAGTATTTTTTAAAAAAAAAATATTCATGGGGATGCTGATATGTTATGTCCATTTTTTTAGTCTTAGCATTATGCCTGTACCCGTAGCTTATCTGATATCTATGGTGTCGTTTTTCTTTCCCTTTATAATCCACGATTTTTCAAAAAGTATATAAGCAAAACTCTTCATCGCTTGAAAATTTTTTAAAAGTTTAAAAAAAATATAGTGGCATAATCTAGAATATTTTTCCTATTTTATACAACAATACGAGGAAACTGTATTTCTTTTTTTTTTCGTTTTTTAAAATTCTTAAATTTTCTAAAAATTTTTAAAGGAAAATTACAACACAATCGGAAGTTTCAAAACATATTTAAACACCTAAGTCACCACTAAAAGCGCTTAGAACATTTTTTAAACATAACTTTTTTAATTTAAAACATTTCTTTTTCCACTTTATATTGGGCCACTTTTTTTATTAAAATACAAAAAGAGTTGAACACTCTTTGCGATGGCAGAATTATGCAACAGGATGACTTTTGGCGTTTTTATAGATGTCTAGCACAAAACGAAATAAAGGGCATATGACTGATATAGAATCACAATCCAACCGTGGGAAGTAAAATCTGAATAATTTAAAATACAAATGCACGAACTAAACTTTCCCTTCCCTTTCATGGCCATTTGAATACAAAACATTTCCACCTGTAAGCCATCCGCACCACCAACTAAATGTACCTACATCGAAAAATTTAAATGATCGCACATGGATACAGTTGCCATGTCCCCGCCGACATTCCTTCTAAAAAAGCACTTTAATAGAGTTGGCAAAAAAAAATTATTTTTGTCCCAAAACAATTCCATCAGATGCTACAAGAAGAAACATTTAAAAGTACCTTAACTCATACCACTCAACCGCTTGATAAAGGTACCTCTTGTACCGTAAGTACCTTCATTGTTTTTACATAATCTCCTCGACGAACAGAACCCCCCATTAAACACCTTTTGTCGAGAAAAAATTTTTAACTATTGATAAAAACCTTCCATAGTTTTTTGCTTTGGATTGAATATTTTCCGAAATAAAAACGCTTCCTGGTTTCACGCTGTTTTGTCAAAATACATAATGATCCAGATAGCACTAAAAAGCACGTCATTCGTATTGTGAAATTTTCCAAATTTTAAGTCATAACTAGACGGTTTTTTTTTTTCTAAACTTTGTAACAATTCGACCGCTGTCACAAATACACTGTTTTAAATGGGAACCCACCTGACAGTTATTTGAAAAATTTTTTTTTAAGAGGGAAATATTCATTAATGACGGGTATCTTCCTTTAGATCTTGCATTTTCCTAGAGCACGGCAAAAAGAAACTTTATTTCCCAAAATTTTAGCCCTTGCAACAACACAATACTACGTGGGGGATCTTTTATATACTAAAAAAGGATTTTGTTGGCGACCCAAAAATTGCCCTTTTGATTAACCAAAATTTGTTTAGCATTGCACAATGAAAATCAGGGGTGTGATGCCACAAAAAGGAAAAAAACACAAAAAATGAATAGTAATACTTGTTTAAAAAATAATAAACTAATAAACATAATAATATATATATATTTTCGTTTGGGGTTGTATCAATTTTTTCCCTCCGGTTTTTTTATATCCGTTCATCCTAATTTGCTCTTAAATTCAAGATTTTTCAAAAAATGAGGGGACTTTTCTAAAAATAAGGGTTCTTTTGATATGGCCCCTTCCAAAAACCGTTTTTTTATCCCAACCACGGAAGAGAAAATTTATTGGGAAATCCGGATCTGGTGTACAAAAAAAAAAATTTACACTTTTGTTTGTGGCATAAAAACGTGGCCACAATTTAAAAATTTTTTTTTTTTGTTTAAATATTAAAATTTTTATTTTAAAATTCCATTTGTTACATCTTTTTGGGTCAATTTTATTTGGCAATTCGCCCCTGGCGTCACAGGGGGTTAAAAAAACATCAGTTGTTCGACCCCGTTAGCCCCAAAGCTTTTTGTTTAAATAGACTTTTTTATTTTTTGGGCTTTTGGAAAATGTTGTTTGTGCTGTTTTTTGACCCTTCTACAACAAATTTGTTTTTCATGCACACTACAAAAATTTCGGTTTTTTCCAACGCAATCATAGTTTGAACGTAGTTTTTTTAATTTTGACCGTTTATATATATTTTTATGTATACAAAAGTAAAAAAAACAGGTGTACAGAATTAAATAATAATATTTTTAAGGACATTGTTAAAACGTCGCCTGAAGATTTCAGAAGGGATAAGGCTAGTGACAATATTTTTTAAAGAACTTTATTATTTTTATGTGAAATGTAGTTTGCAAATTTTAAAAAATTATTATATAAATAATATAACAATCACACATCTTCTTTATCTTTTGTCTTACAATTTTTTAAACAGCCATTCCATTTCCCCGCATGCTTTTCTACAGGGCTTTAAAAAAAAAAACATCAATGCGCGAACGAAAAAAGATATAAAAGAACGAAGTTCACTACACAATTATTTTCCTTGTTTATTTTGATTTTCAACAAATTTGAACGTCGAAGATTCAAAAAAAATTGTTAATACTGATATTGTCTTTAGGAAATCAAAGATAAGAAATTTTAAAAAACGTATTTACACTTTTGGTATTTTTGCTGAATTTTGTCTCCAATGACATTTGATCCCTCCGAATAACTTTTTTTACGTCAACAACAAGTCTTTTTTTATTTTGACGTCAAATTTTTTTAATTGTTATGTCAAACTTACGGGGAACCTTTTTGATTGTACGTAATGGCGGACAAATTTTTCATACCAAAATGTAAAAAAATGTTATTAAAACCCCCGAAAAAACCCCTAATTTTAATAACCGCTTAAAAAATTTATTTTTTTATTGTATAGGGTCAAATACAAAAAGCAAAAAGGAAAATCTAAAGAAAATTAAAAACAAAATTAAGAATGTTTAAAATCCTCTAAATTGTTTCAATTTTAGTGTTTTAAAATTTCTTTAATCGGAACATAGGGGATCATTCGTCGTGAATACAAACTGCTTTTTGATAAGAAGGTAAAGTTTGTCCATTTGACTTTTATATATTTGCAGAAAAAAAATTTTTTAAAAAAACATTTTTTTTGATTAATAATTTTTTTTCCTTTTTAAGTATATTATTTTAAAGGGATATACGAACTCTGACTTTGATTTCATAATTTTTTGGGCAAAAATTTAAAAAAATTTCCCATTAAGGCTCTATTTAATTGTATTTTTTTTGAATGTTATTATCGATGGAGTAAGTATAAGTAGTGTAACAGCCTTTAAAAAAAACAAAAACAACATACATGTGCTTTTAATTTTTTTTATTTGATCAAGTGACCTAACCAATTTGAAAAATTAAAAACACCAATGAAAAGATCATCATTTGGTTTTGATTATTGATTTTATTCATTTTTAAGTTTTAAATTTCTATACACAAAGCTTTTCATCTTTTAGCAGGGGATTTTTATAAACCCAAAAAAAAAGGGGTCTGAATATTAAAAAAACATTCAGTTTATTAAAAAATTCAGTTATTGATTAATGTGCAAAAATGCACATCTTTGGGAAACAAACAATTTAAAAAAACAAAAAAATGTTTTTATAGTTTATAGTTTTGGAAATTTTGTCATTACAAATGTCCCCCCTAACATAACAAAGAAGGGAAACATAAAAACAATATTCATTTTTCATATCCTTTTTCCCCATAAAGTACTATTTACTATTTAAAACTATATCTTATGTTGTTTTTTTTTTAAAATTTTTATTAAGAAAATGGAAAATTTCAGTTTCTTTTTTCATAATAGAACAACTTATTACAATCACATGGGGATGAAATCTAAAGTTTAGTTGATGGTCTAGAGTCATCTTAATAATTTTAAAAATATCAATCACATGGGACAAAAAACAAACATTAAAAGCACATGTTTTTTTTTTTTGTTTTTTTTAGAAGGCCGTTAATGCTTAAAAAAATTTCCCCACAGGTAATCAACACTTTGAAAAATTAAAAAAGAATTTTTAAAATTTTTTTCGCAAATATATAGAAGTCAAATGGACAATAAACAAAGTAGTGTTCAATTTCCAAAATTTCCGGAAATTTCTTTTTTTTTATAAACGTTATTGGGGAAAAAAAATCCATTTCCCCGCCGATCGTTTTTTTAGGGTAAAGACCATTTAAAACATTTTGCTTTTTTATAAGACCAATTAATGTTTTTTTGGAAAAGATGACTTCGGAAAAAGAAGGGGTTTAATTTTTTTCAAGTAATAATAAACAAACCGTGCCTTTTGTTCTACAAATTAAATAACACACAAAGATTTGCTACAACAAAACGATTTTAAAGACAAATACGGGTACTAAATTTTAAATCTTTTCTTAATTTTACCATAATCGGATACTTTCAAATTTTTAGTAAAGCGGATTTGACGGACATGTAATTTTTTACTTTCTTTTGGGGGGGCGTTTTCCCCAAAACACCGTTTAAAATTGTTCTCAAAGGTATTAAAAAACGCCTTTGCATCTAAATAAGGAAATACATAATAAAAAATTTTCACATGAAACAATTTATTAACAAAAAATCTTTCTTAGTGCTTTAGACCCGGTGTGGGGAAACGCCATCAGCATGCATCGACCCAGTGGGTGTTAATAGTTTCAAAGGTACATTGATGAAAAATTAAGAAAAGGAAAAGCAGCAATTTTGGAAACACTTCAAATGTAAATGGTATGAAAACATCAATGACCATTTCAACTTAAATGACTGTAGCAAAAACCAATTACAGACCCTAAAAGCATTTCTGATACTTTCAATAATTATTTTTAAAATATTACGAAAAAAGTTAAATTTAAAATTTAAACTCAAAACCCAGTTGTTCTGGAAAACTTTTAATTAATTTTTCGGGGGTTGTACCAAAAATGTCTTTTTTACAATACCACAAATAATTAATTTTAATTTGTTCTCCAACCAATTAAATCACACTTGATGAGAAAAAAAAGCAACAGATTTGAAATATCAGTGCAAAATTTTAAAAATGTCACATACAAATTTTTTTTCCATTATCCAAAATTTTTTAAATTTAACTTTTAGAAAACATATACCCATCGTTTTTCAACTGGCCAAAGTTCTACCAGAAAATAAAAAATAAAGGTTTTAAAAAAAAATGTTTTTAAAACAGACTATTTTGCTATTTACTATTCAATTTTTTAAAAAAATTTTTGAGCGACACGTAACAATCATATGATGAATTTTCTAAAAAAATATAATCTATTGTATGTCAGCAATCAGACTTTCGTAAAACCAAAACCTGTCAAAAAGCTATACTTCTTTGTTTGATTTTAAAAGGTTTTAAAAGCTTGTTATAAGGAATTTTTGTAGGGCATATTTTTAATCTGTTAAAGCTTTTGATCTTCTAAATCAAAAACGCTCCCCAAAAAAAAACAAAAAAAATAAATGTTCTTATAATTCAATTCATTGGTTTGCTTTCGTATTTAACTGATAACAACAATTTGTATCAATTTTTTAAATACTTTTTTAATGTACCCCACATTAAAAGCAGGGGTACCTCAAAGGGCCGTTTTTTTGTCCCACATTATTTTTTAATATTTATTAATTTTGCCTTGTGTAATCCAACATAATCTTGATCTTTTTGCTGATGATAGCATTTTTTCGGGAATTGGGGAAAAAACAAAAGGATATAAAACAACACTCAATTTGATTAGAAAAAAAATTTGTCAATGGTTGATGAAAACAAAAGTTAGTTAAGTGTCAAAAACTAAGACAATGTTTTAGTTCAAAACAAAAACGTCGTGATGTTAATACACATTGAATGTACCATTAATTTGCCAAAAAAAATTTAAACAAATCACTGTGAAAAATCCGGGGATTTTTGTTGACAAAACTCTTTCTTTTGGGATATCAAATTAATCATATAATCAAAAAAAGTTAATTCTTTATTAGCTTTATTAAAAAGAATCAAGAAAAAATTGAAACACAATGCCCAATTCTATTTTACAATGTATATTTTTTCCCCCAAAATTTTATTACGTTGTTCAGTATGGGGAAACTGTAACAAGTTTTTTATTTACAGTTTACTAAAATTGCAAAAAAGGGCAGCTAGAATTTTTTTAAACGAACACGAATTCGTAACCATCTATTGAACATTTAAGGAATCGGAATTATTCCTATTCCTAAAGAATATTTTACCACAAATCATTATTAATGAAAAATAAAAAAAACCAAAGGCACCAAAAATTTATCCCCAATCTATTTTGCCTACAATATAAAAAACGTACAATACTCGACTTCATCATCGGTAAATTTTTTTGTTTCCCAAATCAAATACAGAATTTTGAAATCAATTTTTTTTTTTAGCGGTCCAAAAAGGGGGAATTCCCTGTCCCTGAAATTGAAAAATCAAAAGATATCTCAATTTAAAAAAATCTTTCAATCATTTTTTTTTTTTTAAAAGTGTTTAATTTTTAAGTAACCACAATGTAACCAAGGTTTTTTGTTGCTGTTGTTATTTACTTTATATACTCTATTGTTTACATGTGTTAATAGTAGATTAATTTTTGTGTTATCATACGTTAAAATTATATGAAACAGGGCCCTTTTTGAAAAATTGGTTTTTAACCAAATGAGTTACTCCTCTTTAAAAAAAGAAAAATTTTATTATTATTTATTATAAAATTTTTATTATTATTATTATTTTATTTATTATTATTATTATATATTATTATTATTTAATAGCAGAACGCGGTTTTTCTACACAAGCCTGATTACTTGATTTTGATACCAATTACCCGGGCCAAGGTAAAAACTATGCCTGGGATAAGAAAAATCCTTGCCCACGAATGAAATTCATGCTGCCCCGCCCCACCTAAATATAAATTCAACAAAGCGAGAAAAAGTTCAGTAAGTGCCCACATTAGTTACAATTTACTTTCGCAAATCATTTATCATTACAAACATTTTAAGTATTCGAAGCTAACTGATTTTTCTCAAAATACGATAATCATACTTTGATATGCAATACATGTCAAAAAAACGTTTTTCATTTTTCCCAAATATTTTTCTATAAAAGACAATTTTATAAAGGAAGCATATGTCTGTGTAGACGTGAAGAAAAGTTCGAAATAATAAGGGTTTTATAACCACAGGGAATGATTACTTTAGCTATATTGGCAAAACCTTTTTTGAGTTTTTGGTCCTCAATTCTTTTCTACTACGAACTTGACCTTTAGATCTTTTTATTTACCCTCTCTGGAGAGCTTAATAAAGACTTAACGTGCGTTTGGCGTAAAAGTTAATTTTATTGACAAAACAGTATCAAAAACATTTTCAAAAGTTCACAAATGCATAACATAATTTTTTAAATTTGTATTATACTTCAAGCCCTTGAAAGAAAATGTACAAAAAATCAACAGTCGAAAATCTTCGCTAAAATCACATCAGTTTTTCTTATTCAGTGGTATTTCTTATCAGTACTCATTTAGTAAGTTATTAACAAAACTCATGAACTATTTACTAACATAAAATTTACAAAAATCATAGCCAGCATACAACGTAAACATTCGTATTTTTACTGTGGTGTGCACTCAACCCGTTTGAAATAAACGCCATTTTAGAATGTAGATTTTAAATATTAACTTTAGTTTCTATCGTTAGCCCACGTTTGTTTTTTTGTTTTTATTTTCGCTATTGCAATATTTCATATGCTCTTTACACTAGTATCTAGTGCTAATAGAAGACAAGTCCGTCCTCAGTTTTTTAAAAAAATGTACACACATTTATTTTATTTGATTCTTCCAGAGAACAAATTAGTAATGTTGACACGACAAAAGATTATTAAAGTACAATTATTTGTCATGATTTAATGTAGTTGACCATGATTTAGGATCTGCTCAAAAATTTCTCTCAACTCTTTAAAATGCTCAAATGATCAAATAAAACTTTGAATTATTGCACTTTAAATATAAATTGAAATTGTCGTTACAAGCAATACAAAACATGAAAAAAAAAATCTGATAAAGTTGTTATATCGGGATTCTATTTTCCCATTTTTCATTGCAAATAAATAGATGATCTTTATTTTAACCAAACTAATAATCAAATTTGATGCAAAAACGGGAATATTTATGGATAGTTTTATTTTAATAAACAAAAAATATGATTTTAAACTAATGGTTACATCTTGTTTATTATTTTTTTAAACCTTTTGATATTAAGAGATGGGACTTGTTGAGATAATTTATTATCAAAGGTTCAATTTTGCTTAAAACATCACTGTATGATATATACCCAATAACTTTAACGATACCAATTTTTCTGCACCAGATGCGCAAATTTTGACAATACATGTCCTTTAGTGTGCTCGTGGCCAAAATATTTGAAATCCAAAGCTTATATAAAAGATAAAGAGCTAGAATCAAAAAGGTCCAAAAAGTATAACCAAATCCGTGAAAGGAATCAGAGCTTTGCATGAGGGAGATACATTCCTTTAATTTATAATAAATTTTTTTACATTTTGAAACAGCAAATTTTTAATAACAAAAAAAAAAATCTGTATTACAAATTGCTGTTCGGTTCGAGGCAAGGCTTCGGCTGAAGAATACTTTGACCTATAATGGTTTAAATTTTACAAATTGTGATTCGGATGAGTTGTCTTATTGGCATTCATATCACATCTTCTAATATCCAATTAAAACAAATGTTCTTGACAAAATGTTGTTGGCATTTTTGGGTTAAAATGTATCTATGAAAGCAGGAAGTTTCATTTTAATTTAAATTTTTAGAAAATCGTTGTAAGCCTTAAGCATGATATCACTTACGAAAAAAATAAAAAGCATGTTCTTTACATTGGCATTTTTGAAATTTTCTAACTACTGATAAAAACAGCACTTTACCCTTAATTCAAAAAGTTTGTATATTTCCGGGAAAGCGATATTACACACGTCATACAATAATTCATCGGCATTTGGAGTGAAAAAAATTTCCCTTTTTTGTAATTTAAATGTATACTTTCGTGCTATTAAGCAAATTATGAAAACATATACATTTATAATTTTTGTATCAAAATCTTGCTGTAACATGAACAACTGTTTTTATTAAGAAAATAAGAGTTCGCTAGTTCCTGTTTTGAAAAATTGTAAATGTCTTACTTTTGTTTCCATTTTTATTTAAATTTTTTCATGTCAAGAAAAGAAAATCATTATCATGTCTAGTTATTTCCGTTTTCTAATCTAATAATCTTCAGAGATTAAGTCGCAGGATTTATTTGCCATGCTAGTTTTAAATGTTTTAAGGGCAAACTTTATTGATTAAAGTTTGTGATAATTATGTTTAAAAAGCACCTCAATATTTGTCAATAAAATAAAGACAACATCAGTATACCGGTGTTCAAGATCCATTAATCAATGAAGAGAAAACAAATTCAGGTTACACACCACTTAGTTATAGTGTAGTGGTTTTAATAAATATCCAAAATTTTAGATTCATTCGTATTAGCTTGTATTTCATTCATCAGGAACCAAATCTATTAGTTTAGGTGACTCAGATTCCTATGTTGAAATTTAAGAATCATAACCAGGACAACAAAAAAAAGAGAAAACTAATATACGAATACTTGTTCTGTAATCCCTTTTTGATAGATAAGAAATATCATGTAATAACATGGTCATAAGGAGGGACACTAGGAATTAGATCCTTTGGGGGTATCCCCTTTATAAGGTTTTCCCTAGCTACAAAACCATATCAAGCCATAAATTTTTTTAAATGTCCTGTACCAAGTAAACGAGTATGGCAGTTATATCTAATATTTTGGGTTTCTATGTATGTTGCATTGTAGTTTGTTTTTTATGCACTTCAGTGTTCTGTTGTTTCGTTATTTTAATCTTATAGTTTATGTGTTTCCCTTGGATTTAGACTGTAACTCGGATTTGTTTCTCTCAATCGTTTACGACTTTTGAACAGGGGTATATACTGTTTTGCCTTTTCTTCTATATATCATACTAGATACTAAAGAACAGCTATTATTCTATCTGCTACTTTTTACCTATCTGAAAGGCATAACTTGCTGATAATCTATCATGGAAAATATTATTTGATCGGCAGTGAATTGCATTTTGAAAGGTCAATCAAAACAATAGCAATATGAAAACTTTTTAGAAGATGCAGAAAACAACCTCCAAGCAGCCTTAGAATGTGGTTTGATATCTCTGTCCAGCTATGAAAGGACAAAAAATGGAACTAGGGGCTTTAAAGAGCCTGTGTCGCTCAAATTGGCTATGTGCATATAAAAAAACAAAAGGACACAGATGGATTCATGACAATATTGGGGGTTTTTGTGTGAAGTGATGTGTTGTAGATCTTACTTACTGAACATTCTTTGCTGCTTACAATTATCTCTATCTAAAAGAACTTGGCCCAGTAGTTAAAATATTTTGTAAAAATTTACAAAATTTACAAAATTGATGAAATTGTTAAAAATTTACTATAAAAGGGCAATTACTCCTACAGGGCTCAACTGGATATTTTGATAAATGTTGACTTATTTGTAGGTCTTATTTTTGCTGTACATGATTGCTGTTTACCAGTTTATCTCTATCTATAATAACATTCAAGATAATAACCAAAAAGGCTAGAAATTTTTTTTTAAAATTACCAAAAATAGGGCAGCAAAACAACAACGGGTTTCCTGATTGGTCTGGAAATTTAAAGGGGAGATAGACCTTGACCAATGGAACAAATTTATTCCCACCAATTTGCTCTAAATGCTTTGGTTTCTGAGATTGTTGGCCTCTTGGTTCGCAGGCGGGGTCATCGGACACATTTTTAAACTAGGTACCTTAATTATGATTGTGCCCAGTTTGGTTAAATTTGGCCCAGTATTTCAGAGGGGAAGATTTTTGTAACAGTTAACGACGATGGACGACGGACGACGGACGACAAGTGATGAGAAAAGCTCACTTGACCCTTTAGGCCAGGTGAGCTAATAAAAGGATCACTATCATCACCAAGTTTTACTTAAAAAGAAAATTCAAACATTTTGAACGAAAGGAATTCTGTAATTTGATAGCCTTACGACTTTTTTCTTCGGGTTTCGGGAAAACTTTAGAGCCTTCTCCTACGATTATTTGGAAACCATCTGTACCCATTAATATATTGTAACGTTTTCACTCAGTGTTGCTACAGATTTTTTGTTACCCTGAAGTTTAAACTCTGAAACACGACAAAACTAGACAATCCGCCAGACAAACTAATACTCGGGAATAAATACTGTGTCAAATGATTGCTCCCTTGGGTTAACTGAAAACCCTGAAATCCAATCGGTATATTTAATGAGCGTTGTTTTCAAGAGACAGAAATAACTAATACGTTTAACGTTAATATTTTAGTGAAGTATTATGATGAAACAGTTTATAGATATGTAATTCAGACAATTTCAATATTAAGTATCTCTTTTTTCATCAATCAACACAATAAATAACAATTAAATAGTAGGCAAGCTAGTGAGTAACTCTGATCAAGTTCTATATATGCAGGGAGGGTAATGACGTTTGCTAACGAAAATTTCACTTTTCGCAACGTCAAACTATGACTTATAGGGGAAAAGGGTTTAGTTTTCGATTGATTTTTATCATTCAAACTTAAATTTAACTCGAAACGAGTTCATGAACCCCTCTTTTTAAAAATGCCATTTGGTTTTATTACTTAAGAAGATTTGTGTGACAATTTTCATGAAACTAAATAGTGCATTTTTCAAATTTGGGTAAATAACAACAAAAACTAATGTTTTTCTAAATTCATGAACATTTGATAAATATGAGTTATTTCTGAATAAAAATTGTGGATACTTATAAAAAATTACAAATCATTTAACAAAAAAAAATTTGTGTTTAAACATTTAAAACAAAAAAAAGTTATGTCTTTCTTTCGAAAAGGAAAAAAACGGCCACAAATCCGAATTTTTAGCAAATATACAAAATTTCGACCTCATTTACTTGAAAAGTACCACATGAAAAGGGATATTTTGTGTTTTATCTTTAAAACAAAAAAAGTTATGTCTTTTCTTTCGAAAAGGAAAATACGGCCACAAATCCGAATTTTTAAGCAAATATACAAAATTTCGACCTCATTTTTCTTGAAAAGTAGCACATGAAGGTATATTTTTTTATTACATATTTGATTTAATCAGGTAAAAAATAGTTTACATGGAAATTTTCATCATAATGTAAATGCGGGATCAAAACTGTATCGTATGCCCTTAAATAAACAATCTTATTAACAAGCAATTATAGAATTTTCTATAATTATATAAGATATTCGACTTCTCAAATGTATAAGTTGCGACTCCCCGGGTTTTACTATACTTTTTGTGAATATTCCCACTTCGTAATATGTATGTAAAGAATCGTTAATAATTAACAGTTTTCCATACTATTGGTATATCAACAAAAAAATACAAAAATAACTTTAACTGTTATTTTTTTTTGAAGAAAAACTATTTTTGACGTCTTATTTGAATAGCGACTGCGTCGTCGAGTCTCTGTATAAAAAATGAAATATTTTATATTTCCCGACTTTTCCTGTACTTTTTCCCAATAATAACTTGTACCAAAAAATCTGTAAACTTAAGTCCTCTTATAATATAAAATAAAAATTATTTTTTACATAAAATAAAACTC
>JAHUZM010000425.1:0-38394 GCA_019925275.1 Mytilus edulis
TGTTCACTAATTGATACTGTAGTCTAGGAGCACTAGATTGTTAATTAGATGAAATTGTCTCTATCGTTACTTTTGGATTGTTTTGTGTCTATTATTTTATGTAAATTGTTATTTGTGCTTCGTCCGATGTATTAATTTATATAAATAAGAAGATCTGGAATGAGTGTCAATGATACAACTGTCCATCTAGGTAACAATGTATAAAAAGTAAACAATTATAGGGCAAAGCACGGCATTCATCACGGAGCCTTGTCTGACACTGAACAGCAAGTTATAAAGGGATCCAAAATGACTAGTGTAAAACAATTCAGAAGGTCTAATCTATATAGAAAACGTGAAACGAAAAACACCTATGAACCACACCAACAAACGACAACCAAAGAACAACAGACTCCTGACTTAAGACCGGTGCATAAAATGCAGCGGGTTTAAACGTTTTAACAGGCTCCAACCTTCACCTTAACCTGAGACAGTAATGTTACATTACAACATAAAAAGACTGTTAAGCTATTTACAACTGACTTTTACTGGTAACTCTTATGTTTCACCACTGTTCCAGGTGAAAGGTATGATCGACAGTTCACAAACATATTTAATCCTACCAGATTCATAACAAGCTCTGTAAAATTGAGGCGACGTCTTTCAGTTATTGGTTCATGTATGTAATATTTTTTTTGTGAATTGATTTTTTACAAATTAATCCGTTGGTGTTCTGGCTTGAATTGTTTGACAATTTTTTGTTCGGGCCCTTTGCTGGCTATATTGTATGGTGTGTTTCTCATCATTGCTGAAGCCCGTACAAAAACTTAAACAATGTTCCACCTTGCATTTGAACTCAAGTGGATTGTTGTCTTATTGGTTATGTTGTAGAAATATTTATTTCTATAAAAGATATAACTGATTGAAATCTTACATTAGAAATTTAATGTATATTTTGTACAAGTCTGTTTTATCTAAATGACTAAAATTGCAATACGAGAAATATTTCGAATTGTACTGTGCATTTAAAGCAATAACTCGAATACACATCTCATAATGCATGTGCAATGATATAATACACCTGAATGTCTGAAATCAATCAATTGTAAAATAAGCAGTTATCAATACAGAAGTGAACAATCAAATGCAACTTCGAATAGATATAAGTATACCTTACCTGTTACTACAGATTAAAAATAAAGTTAACACAACAAAGAAAGGATAATTTTCCATTGCCCTGTGAAAAATAAGTTTATAAATGTTACATAGTGAAATAGCATAGCAACATACATGCAGGTTTTCTTTTATCAAGCATTTGTCTTCAATATATTATAATTTATTTTTACGATTTTGCTATTATATAACCAATGGTAAAAGTGATACATTTCGTAAACAATTGTTCAAGAAGAAATTATAATATAATGTTTGAAAGAAATAAAATTATAAACCTTTCAGAAATTAAAAACCAACTGTTCAGAGATCAATTGAAGGTCTTTCCACTACAATTTTCTAAATTATTGATGAGAAGCTACTTCTGGATTACTCAAAGTTACTATTGGCGTCCAATTATAGGTTTCTTCATACTGATTCAATAAATATGGTTTCTATAGACTTTTGCCTGAAATAAGGGAGATAGTTGCCCACTTTCGGTTTAAAAAATGTCACTTCCGGTCTCATATGATAGCTTAATTTACACTGATTCCAAAAACATATGGTTTATATATATATTTTGCCTGTAAACAGGAAGAAAATTGGCTACTTCCGGTTTAGAATAAAGTGCCTTCCGGTCTCATATGATAGCTGTATTCACACTAATTTAAAAAAATATAAAGTTAGTATATACTTATGCATGTAATCAGTGAGATAATATGCTACTTCCGGTTTATAAAATGTCACTTCCGGTTCAAATGATAGGTTTATGAAAGAACATTGAAAAATATATGGTTTTTAGGTACTTTTCAATGAAATAATTGCAAAAATGACTACTTCTGGTTCATCTCAATGTCACCTCCGGTTGATATTTGTTAAGGTCATATGTCACTCCAACATTTTGCAAAAGATCTTATGGCTTTATCATGTACCAATCTGAAGCAATAATCAATTTACCTTAAAATAAAACATTTCGGGGGCAATAACTCCAATAAGATGTCACTAGATTGTCTCAGACGAATGTATCATATCTTCATCACAATATAACAAACATTGTCACTAGTTCTTTTATATATAACTTTAAAAATATCAGAGAAAATGCAAAAACTATCAAAAGACAAAATACAGAACATGACATTGACCTTTGACTTTGACCTCATTTTCTAAGTTAGGATCCAAGGACCTCAAATAAAAAGACTATAGGTTTATACGGCTTACGGTTTATGAGTTACAAAAACTTTACAAAAATTTATTTGATTTAGGTAGATAACTCCTATAAAATTTCACCGGATCTCTTCAATCCAAATCAGACAAAAATTCCTTAGAATGTAACAAACAAATATGAAAAAAGAATTATTTTCGTTATCTTTTTGGTTACGGAGAAGACTACACTAACAACAGTGTTTGGGTCTGTTTCTAAAATTACTACTTAAGCTTTTTGATCATGATATCAATTAATTAAATGTTAAATCGTTCAACGGATGATAAGAGTGACTATTAGATAATATAATATAATTTGGTCGACATCAAAAAAATTTAACGATCTCAAACAAAACCACAAAATTATTATCTTGGTATATGATTGAGCAATCTTTTGAATATTTGGCTCAGAACCAAAATATAACAACATCTCAAATCAAAACAACTTATGAAATATAAAAACATTTAAAAGCTACGTGTTTTAACCAGAAATCCTAAAACAAAACAAAAACTTAACTTAAATGTCCAGTTTTGCCTATGGAAATACTGAATTATTATCAGATATCAGAAATTTATGTTACAAATTATAATTGCTTTGCGCAACATACTGACCCAATAATACTATCGGGGAATAAAAGTCCAACATTAGATGTAATGGGTTGTGTACAAAGCTCTTGTCTAGTTTTGATTTCATCAGGAACACCAAAAAGTAAAGCATGCATATATACTTAAAGAGCATAATTAAACAGAAATTTGCAGTAATAGAAATTTACAAGTAATATCTTGGTAAGTATTCTTAATTAGCTAGAATAGATTGAAAATGAAGTTGACACTTGTAAATTTGTATCTAGCCTAATTACATGCATTAACGACCCTTTTACCATCCAATTCGAGTGTTCTGCGATCTATGTTTGTGTTATTGAAATGAAGCATTTTGACACTTCGTCATGCGGTATTGTCTTTATAATAAAATTATTACAAATTATATCATGGATTAGTTGGCTTTTTCTGTAACTGTTATACCCAGATAAAATTTCAAGATTAGTTGCTGTTTGCTTAACGACAAGTGTCATATATTCCTAGAATTATCTGACTTAGAAATAACAAAATATACACTTACATGTGTGTAGCTTATGTTCGACAAACAAATATTTAAGTAAATCATGTAGTAAGTGGGAGACGAATTTAAATGTTTACCACTTATTTCTGATATTTCAAAAACTGTCGATTATCTTGGTTTGAAACATTTATCACTTTATAAACTACTGAATTTCATTAAAACGTTAAACGCCTTTATAAATTTTATATTAAGAATGAACTTTCACATTTTCAATTTCATATATGATGATCATTTTAAACTTTTTATTAATTTATTGACGATTCGGGAAAAAAAGGTTTTGAACAGGAATAGGCTTGATTTAATGTCAAATCATATCAATTGCAATCATTGATTTGACTCTCCATTATTTAACTGCAGATTAAATCTGTGAAAATATTATGATTGTTTGTATAGTATTATTACTTTATACCCCAGTCCCACTAGGCCACGATCGCACTACGATCTGTGAAAAAAATGCAAATTTTGATGATCGTAGTGCGATCGTGTAGATCGCAGTAAGGTCGCATCACGGTCGTGGTGAGGTCTTCAACATCGTGAAGAGCGTGGCCAACTTTGAACATGTTCAAAACAATCGTTGTGCGGTCGTGGCGAAATCAGGTCGTAGTAGAAGCGTAGTGAGATCGCACTAAGACCGTAGTAAGATCGCAAAGGTCGCTGTACAATCGTAGCGAAAGCGTGATTCTATTCGGAGAGACTGCGCTACGATCGCACAGCGACGTTATCACGACCTCACTACAACCATCACGTTCTCACTGCGACCCAACTACGCTTTCTACGACTATACCACGCTGTTCACGACCATAGTACGATTCTAGCACGCCCTTGCCGTCCTCAACACGCTATTCTTACGACCTGACTACGTTCACACTACGACCATCATTCTCATTGTCATTTTCACATAAAATATATAAAAAAGCTCCCTAATTTTGTTTGTTTGAATGTAATTATCCATTTGCTCTAACGGCTCAACCATGCTTCTCGTTTTTATATAGATTAGACCGTTGGTTTTCCCGTTTAAATGGTTTAACACTAGTACTATTTTGGTTCCTTTATAACATGTATAACGTGCTGATTGATGTGAGCCAAGGCTCAGTGTAGAAGGCCGTACCTTGGCCTATAATGGTTTACTTTTATAAATTGTTACTTGAATGGAGAGTTGTCTCATTGGCACTCATACCACATCTTCCTTTTTGTGGCATGACTGTATTGTTTCCAAGAAATCTACGATTTAATTAGGGATTGACTGTAATATTTTTTCTGTCTATGAAGAAATAACATAAAAAATTTGGTGCACACTGAATAACGCCCGTAGCGGGTTATTTAACTGTGTGCACCACATTTTTTATGTTATTTCGAATAGACAGAAACAATATTACAGTCATTTCTTATAATTTAATTCTAAATTTCATTTTAAACCGTAGAAAACAATGAAAAAACGTTAAGCCCAAAGAGCAAATGGATAATTACATTCAAACAAACATATTTTTTTTTTAGTCATGTGACCGTGACGTCAACAACGTGGTATGAGTGCCAATGAGACAACTCTCCATCCAAGTAACAATTTATAAAAGACCAAATACAAATTTTTATAAAAAAATCTTTCCATTATTCTGCAACCAAAGTATGGAATAATTCACCACTCGAAATGAAAAAATGTCCTAATGTGGAATTATTCAAGAAACATAGTTATAATTATTTTCTTTAAAATTATACGCAAGTCAAATAATGTGTTTTCCTCTAACAAAACTATATCAAATTTTGTCATTTATTACCCTTTGTATATTTCAATGATTGATTTGTGTATATACTAGTAATATGTATATATATTGTAATTTAATGTATGAATGTATGAATGTTAACTATATGCATGTATTTTGTTTGAAGGCCTCAATGAAAATTAGACTATCTCTAATTGAGTTACCCTCTTTAAATAAAGAATTTATCATTATTATTATTATTATTACTACATTATGTCTATGGGCTGATAACAAAATAACGTCAGCCAATCAGAAGACGCGTTACATCCAAAATTAAATTATTCAAGAAATAGAAGGAATTGAACTGTATTGATATGGAACACGATGTTGCCGTAAAATTGCTGAGAACGAAGTAAGATCGCGCTATGAACGTAGTATAATCGTGGTAAGAACGTGTTATAATCGCAGCAAGATCGTGTTGCAATCGGATAACTCGTGGTATGGTCGTAATGAGAACGTAGAGAGCGTAGAACGGTCTTGATAAGCGTAGTGAGGTCGCAGAATAAGCTCGGTGAGAACGTGGTATAATCGTAGCGGGATCTTTGTAGAAGCGTAGAGAGGACGTAGTAGCATCGTGAAAGAAACGAAAATTTTCATTTTCATGCCGCTCATATCGCGACCTCACCACGATCTAAATTTATTTTAGATCGCGGTGAGCGTGGTGCGATCGTGGTCTAGTGGGACTGGGGCTTATGTTTTTTTTATTTATATAAACACTTTAATTTTAAGTAGCTTATTAATTAATTCTAACATTGAATTTCATAATCAGTATGTCAGTATTCTGTATATTGACTTTCATTTAGCATCCAAGTTTTTTCTGTTGTTTTCATATCGCTTCGCACGGTTTTGAATCGAGCACTACTGATGAGTCGCAAAGAAGATGAGGTGCGCATGTATCACATTATACGCAAAGCATATTTGATGATTTGTTTTATCTGGGTTAAAATTCGTCTAAAACAAAAAACATATACAATGCAAATACGCTATTGCATGTCACTCCAACAATTATGTCGGTTGAGATAGTCGAGATTTTATGAAAATGTCTTAGATTCGTTTTTTAGCTCACCTGACCCAAAGGGCCAAGTGAGCTTTTCCCATCACTTTGCGTCCGGCGTCCGTCGTCGTCGTCCGTCGTCGTTAACTTTTACAAAAATCTTCTCCTCTGAAACTACTGGGCCAAATTTAACCAAACTTGGCCACAATCATCATTTGGTTATCTAGTTTTAAAAATGTGTCCGGTGACCCGGCCAGCCAACCAAGATGGCCGCCATGGCTAAAAATAGAACATAGGGGTAAAATGCAGTTTTTGGCTTATAACTCCAGGGCCGTAACTAGGGTTCAAATTCAGGGGAGGCAGGGGTTTGTGGTCGCCGATTGAGGCCCAAAGAAAGGGGGATTGGGGGCACAGCTAGCCCCCGCCGTTTTTTTTCCTCAGTAAAATGGCTAAAAATGACCTGTTTGCCTTCGATTTCCTTACTTTAAGACTCATCAATATTGCTTGAACCTGGAATCATTTTTTATGCAAAAACAAACTGAGATTGCTGTTCGGGTGAGCCAAGGCTCCGTCTTGAAGGCCGTACTTTGAACTACAATTATTCCTAATTATTAACATTAAATATATTGTGACCGCCGATTTTTCCCCCCTCAGTAAAATGGTTAAAAATCACCCGTTTTCCTTCGATTTCCTTACTTTAAGACTCATCAGTAATGCTTGGACCTGGAAGCAATTTGTTTTGCAAACAATTATTATTGAGGACCTTGAATTTCAATATTGTTGAAAGCTGAACAGACATGTATAGAACTACAACGAATGGGAGTGTTTAACAACTAAGGCATTGACCATAATGTTCTCGTACGATCATAAGACATACTGTCTGACTAAATTATCCTACAGCTGATTCAAACGGTAAAGAATTTCCGATATATATCACAAAAGATTCACAATACAAAGGGAACCTCCTCTGCTTAATTGAGCTCCTAAATAAATGTGATAAGTTACGTTTTATTTAAGATTATCGAAATCAAAGTTTCATATATGTGTTCTCGTACGACATAGGAAATACTGAATAACAGATGGATGGCCACACGAAAAAAAACCTAAAACAAATACTGAAATGGTTCACTTTCGATCAAAAATCCGGAAAGTGACAGATATATCACGTATCATGATAATTACTGTTAAAACTGTAAACGTGTGTTGTTTATAATACAAACTCAAGTTCTTCGTGTACATATTGTGAATATTTCATTTTTTTACTTCAAAAAAAAATTTGATGTAGAAAATTCAGGGGAGGCAGTTGCCTCCCCTGCCTCATAGGTAGTTACGGCCCTGAACTCAAAAACCAAAGCATTTAGAGCAAATCTGACAAGGGGTAAAATTGTTTATCAAGGTCAAGATCTATCTGCCCTGAAATTTTCAGATGAATCGGACAACCCGTTGTTGGGTTGCTGCCCCTAAATTGGTAATGTTAAGGAAATTTTACTGTGGTTATTATCTTGACTATTATTATAGATAGAGATAAACTGTAACAAGCAATAATGTTCAGCAAAGTAAGATTTACAAATAAGTTAACATGACCGAAATGGTCAGTTGACCCCTTTAGGAGTTGTTGCCCTTTTTAGTCTATTTTTAGCCATTTTTCGTAAATCTTTTTAATCTGTTACAAAAATCTTCTCCTCTGAAACTACTTTGCCAAATTAATCCAAACTTGGCCACAATCATTTTTGGGGTATATAGTTTAAAAAATGTGTCCAGTGACCCGGCCAACCAAACCAGATGGCCGCCATGGCTACACATAGAACATAGGGGTAAAATGCAGGTTTTGGCCTATAACTCAAAAACCAAAGCATGTAGAGCAAATCTGACATGGGGTAAAAATGTTTATCAGGTCTACATGTATCTGCCCTGAAATTTTCAGACGAATCAGACAACCCTTTGTTGGGTTGCTGCCCCTGAATTTGTAATTTTAAGGCTTTTTTTGGTTATTATCTTCAATAGTATTATAGATAGAGATAAACTGTAAACAGCAATAATATTTAGCAAAGTAAGATTTACAAATAAGTCCAGATGACCGAAATGATCAGTTGACCCCTTAAGGAGTTATTGTCCTTTATAGTCAATTTTTAACAATTTTTCATAAAATTTGTAAAATTTTACTAGCATTTTCCACTGAAACTACTGGGCCAAGTTCATTATAGATAGAGATAATTGTAAGCAGCAAGAATGTTCAGATAAGTAAGATGTACAAACACATCAATATCACAAAAAAACAATTTTGTCATGAATCCATCTGCTTCCTTTGTTTAATATTCACAAAGACCAAGGTGAGCGACACAAGGCTCTTTAGAGCATCTAGTTTTTCTTATTACATTTTGACTTACATAATGCATAACAAAGTGGTCTTATGTGTTCGATATAAAATGAAAATGTACAATGCATTCAATCGTTTATATTTGTTAACTGTTTGTCAAAAGAGGAAAACATCTAATTACTGTGGATATATTAATGTTCATTAAGTAGCAGTTTTCATGGTTTTCCTGGATTCAGATCACGAATGCATATGTTCTATCGATTGTATCCCATATTATATAATTATAAATTTGATATAAATGATCTTTGTATCTTAATAAAATATTTTATATCAACCTGCAGAGTTTCTAAAGTACATGTATATCGTTTAGACATTTTCGACGGTTTAATTCACGCTTATAATATTTTTTTTCACTTTGGTTTAAACACTGTTCAATCAAATCTTTGGTTTTCTTTCAAAGATTAACCACGATTGCTTAATTTTTAAAACGAGTCCTTCTCGTATATACTTTCATTAACTTAGGAATTCGAATTTGAAGAAAATAATCAAGTAAAAGTGAGAACAACTTACATTTTTTTTTTTATTTTTCTACCCTATATACCACATTGCCTCACATTTTCATTAAGAAAAAATTCACACACCTAATTAAATGGGCATTTAAAAAGTCAGAATGTGAATATATATGTTCTAACTCTTTTAGGTTATTTTTAGTAGCAAAAAACTAAAAATCTTTGTCCATTGGACATGCTTTGATATTATATCTTCCCTTGAATTTTTACTAGATAACATTTTTGTTCGCTTTGGAGATTCCGTATATCGTCAGGTCTATCGGAATTCCAATGGGGACTAACTGTGCACCACTTATTGCGGACCTGTTTTTGTATTGCTATGAGTTACAATTTATGACAAAAATCAGCAAAGACCCATCGAAACAACATCTGATAAACAAATTTAATGATACTTTTAGATATTTGGATGATATTTTGGCTCTCAACAATTACAACTTCAGTATGTATACTAAAGAAATTTATCCTGTTGAACTTATTTTAAATAAAGTTAATACCAACAATGACCACTGCCCTTTCCTCGATCTTGATAACTATATAACTAACGGAAAGCTTAATACTAAAAGTTATGATAAAAGAGATGATTTTTCATTTCCCTTCGTTAATTATCCATTTTTAGATGGTGACGTTCCCTTGTCACCATCTTACGGTGTTTATATATCTGAACTTGTACGATTCGTTCGTGTATGTAACAATGTTTTAGATTTTAACGAGAGAAATTTATGTATTACTGAAAAATTATTACACCAGGGTTTTCGATATCACAAACTAGTCAAAACATTTACTAAATTTTATCATCGGTATAAGGACATCATTCGTAGCTCAACATGCAGACTTCTTATACGTTCAGGTATTTCTCATCTAATTTTTTATGGAAATATTCTTTATAAAGCACCAAAACAAAATCTCAGTATTCACCACAGAAACTAACAAAACCTTTAAATAGTCTTATTTAGAAGGGATATAGTTACGATATTGTTGTCAGGTCATTAAAGATTGCATATTTTGGCGTTAATATTGATTCACTTATACGGTCTTTGCATCGGAACTAAACACATTTATTAAAAAAACAGTTGTTGGCATGACACGGATTATGTTCGTCTCATATATAGTATGATGGTATAATACTAAACCCCTAACGGTAAGGATTGTGTCTGATATTCATATGATGAAATCATAATCTTTCAATCAGTTTAATTGAAGTCTGGAGCTGGCATGTCAGTAAACTGCTAGTAGTCTGTTGTTATTTATGTATTATTGTAGTTTTGTTTATTTTCTTTGGTAACATATTCTTACATCAGACTCGGACTTCTCTTGAACTTAATTTTAATGTGCGTATTATTATGCGTTTACTTTTCTACATTGGCTAGAGGTATAGGGGGAGGGTTGAGATCTCATAAACATGTTTAACCCCGCCGCATTTTAGCGCCTGCCCCAATTCAGGAGCCTCTGGCCTTTGTTAGTCTTGTATTATTTTAATTTTAGTTTCTTGTGCACAATTTGGAGTTTAGTTTATTATTACTGAACTAGTATATATTTGTTTAGGGCCAGCTGAAGGACGCCTCCGGGTGTGGGAATTTCTCGCTACATTGAAGGCCTGTTGGTGACCTTCTATTGTTGTTTTTTCTATTGTCGGGTTGTTGTCTCTTTGACACATTCCCCATTTCCATTCTCAATTTTATTTAAGCTATATTAAACAAACATTGTTAATATTGGAAATGTTAACTTTTTTCGGAGCACACTTGTAATTTGAATTTATCAGTTGCAAATCAGACCTATTTCTGCTTTTTACTGACCCTTGTGATAGGTCTGCTCGAAATCATGCATTTGAACAGGTTTTATGCACGAATAAAATGTCAATCTCTACTTTATGCCAAAGAAGTTGTACAGTTCTTAGTCACAACAAGGATTTTACTTACAGATGTATAAAAAGTTGTCATGACAATATTCTTACTTCCAGGTGTTTCAGAAGATATAGCGATCAAAAAACCATCCAACGATGTTTTAAAGGCATTGTCAAATCAATATATAGGTAATAGTGGCATGCAGATTGGAATAGAACTTGGATTGGACAGTTCTGAAGTACAGCGTATTCAATACGAACACAGAGGAAAATTAATACAGCATAACGAAGAAATGCTAAGAGTTTGGAGCCACACATCATTTCCCAAGCCATCAGTAAGAGAGTTTATTGAAGCGTTACAAAGTGTTGGAAAGATTAATTGCGTGAGTGAAATATCATTTTAAACATTCAGCAAATATGTCTGCTGCATTTGTTTTAGTTTTTTCCTGTTTGGGGATTTTACCAACAATGTATGCACACAAACAAAACAATCAACTGGACATGAACACGGTATATTCTACAATCGTGATTGGAAATAGCACGCAATAGTGTATTATATTTCATTTAAGGTCACAAGAACAAATATATATATAAAAGTCAGAGAAAAAACACGCCTTTGTACAAGTCAATGTTAATTCTTTTATAATTGTCATCATTTAACATTTCAATGTATTTGATATCTGCATTAGGCCTATCTATCTTAATAATATTTTCCAAACGTGCATTTGTATTCTAAAGGTCATAAATGTTTTAAATTATTTTAACATTCGTGTTAATAAATTGATTTCGTCTATTATTGTTTCTCTGCATATTTTGAACCAATCACATTTACTTTCAACAAATGATAATTTACATATAAAAAAGAACATGTGGTATGATTGCCAATGAGACAACTCTCCATAAGAGACCAATATGACACAGACATTAACAACTATAGGTCACCGTACGGCCTTCAATACTGAACATGCATTGTTACAATTTTAGTATTAAGAAAAGAAAACGTTAGAGAGAGTGAAAAAAAAATAACAGTCAACAGGTTTTCACCATTTTTAAAGTTTTCAACAATACGCCACAAGTGAACTGTAATTCCCGATAGTATAACAATGTCAGTAGACAGTGTGCTTCGGTACTGATATATCTTCGTTTTACCATTTAGAAAAATTCGTATTTGTCATTTTATTTTTATCATTAGTTTTGATGTATCATTGTGTTTGTTGTTGTAAAGATATCTCTAGATTTCAATAATCAGTAATAAAGGTACGATAATATTGTTATGATTTTTATGCTTTATCAACTGTCAATGGACTGTGAGACAAACTTTATTATAGGGAACTACGCAGTTTTTGGACTATTCAAGAAAATGGAAAATACTCAGAAGCACTTATTCTAATAGGGTTTCTATAGTTCATGATTTCAAACGTGTTTTAAAATATCTACGATTGTCAATGAGCACACAGATGTCTAGCCTTTTCAAGGAGCCCGATTGCTTCGCCCTTACTGAACGACAAATATGATATTGATTTAGCATACAAACCTCTAACAATACTGTTTTATACGCCCTTACTGAACGACAAATATGATATTGATTTAGCATACAAACCTCTAACAATACTGTTTTATACGCCCTTACTGAACGACAAATATGATATTGATTTAGCATACAAACCTCTAACAATACTGTTTTATACGCCCTTACTGAACGACAAATATGATATTGATTTAGTATACAGACCTCTAACAATACTGTTTTATACGCCCTTACTGAACGACAAATATGATATTGATTTAGTATACAGACCTCTAACAATACTGTTTTATACGCCCTTACTGAACGACAAATATGATATTGATTTAGCATACAAACCTCTAACAATACTGTTTTATACGCCCTTACTGAACGACAAATATGATATTGATTTAGTATACAAACCTCTAACAATACTGTTTTATACGCCCTTACTGAACGACAAATATGATATTGATTTAGCATACAAACCTCTAACAATACTGTTTTATACGCCCTTACTGAACGACAAATATGATATTGATTTAGTATACAGACCTCTAACAATACTGTTTTATACGCCCTTACTGAACGACAAATATGATATTGATTTAGTATACAAACCTCTAACAATACTGTTTTATACGCAATTAGTAATCATTGGAATGTTTAACTCAATAACTGCTCAATTAATGCTGGACATCTAAGCTCATTCATCAACGCTCTGCCCAGTGAGTCGTTGTAGCCTAGTGATCCCGGTAAACTTACAGGAGCCTCTGGCCTTTGTTAGTCTTGTATTATTTTAATTTTAGTTTCTTGTGTACAATTTGGAAATTAGTATGGCGTTCATTATCACTGGACTAGTATATATTTGTTTAGGGGCCAGATGAAGGACGCCTCCGGGTGCGGGAATTTCACGCTACATTGAAGACCTGTTGGTGACCCTCTGCTGTTGTTTTTATTTGGTCGGGTTGTTGTCTCTTTGACACATTCCCCATTTCCATTCTCAATTTTATTACAAATAATAATACTACCAAAACTGGCTGGTCTGCTTCACAATTTAACTTTGCCTTGCTATTAACACAGATGGAAGTCTAGGGAATACAATGTATGACAAACACAAAGCTGTCGTTATTTCAATGGTCAGGTAAACATCAATAAACTCATCATGAATACCAGGATTAGCATTTTATATTAGCGCCAGACGCACGTTTCGTCTTCAAAAGACTCATCAGTTACACTCGAGGAAAAAAAACTTAAAAGGCTAAATAAAATACGAAGTCGAAGACCATTTGTGAACAAAAATTCTAATATATTTGCCAAATACAGCTTAGGAAAGGTATTCTTGGGGCACAATAGTCTAAGTATTTGAAAAAATTAAAGTTTTGTTAACAGGTTATTCATATTTATGATAATGATAAAACGTGCTCTATATGCGTAACAAATCACAGAGGCTATCTGCTTATTGTGACAGTCAGAAAAATAAATCCATCTCATGTTGTCGTTATTGTGACATTGCAAAATGAAAATCATAACCACATTTGTACTTACAATGTACCATGAGCAACACAATTGATGCTGTATGTAAAACACTTACGGAGTCAATTTAACTGATCCCGCTTAACGGTGGGTTTCCTGAGGTCAGTCTTTATAGTGTTTGATGCAATGTTAAAATGTTGTTGTTATTCTTTATCTTTACCCGTTTTTCGCCTTTTCACGTGCTTTGGTATGTTTTGTCTTTTACGCACGTGCATGCAGATATTTTTTATGAATTTTTCTTGTAGCTTTGTAGTTTTATCCCTTTTTTGACAGAACTGTGTCATTGTCCAATTATATTCCATCAAAATGAAATTATCTTTATTCATTTATTACGACCTCCACCCCCAATTTTTAAATAAAAACAACATAAATATCCCTTTTCCAAGGAATTTCTTACTTGTATTATGCTACATTTAAGTATTCTTGTCTTTAATTGTTGCTTATACTACTAACTTGGTCTATATGCCATTTTGAATTTCTTTGTTTCATGTTTGTGTGGGTTTATGTAGTCATGAGGGTTATAACACAATGTTGACTGCTGTATTTTTGATATATTTACCTCGTTTTTTTTGGTTCACGCATCGTTGTTAATATGCGTTCGTTAATTAAACTATTCATTGACCATTGTTGAAATAAAAAAATGTATTTAATTTGTTCTTTAAGAATATATTTCAAGTTAGCTTAAAGACCAATTGTGTTTTCATTCCGTCATCACGGGTTCCATTCGCACATGCGCTGTGCGATGATCGAATTTACAGCGAGAGGGCTTGTAACTATCCGTAAAATATTCAGTATGCCTTCAGTATTGTGAAAAATTTAGATAACAGCCTGGTACAAGTCTAGGTAGTAAATGCATTAGGGCAAATGTCGGCGTTTTAGTGTCTAGGAAGTCAATATGTCAACATCGGTAAATTTATGAAGATTTTGATAAAAAAACAATCAATGTTAACTTAATATTGAGTTAAACTCAGCCATTTAAATATATACGTTTTGCACATGTTTAACATTTCTTAAGTGGAAGTTTCATTTGACGTTAATCGTGTGTTAATATGTACGTTCATCCTGTGTTAGGCGCACCATCAAATGATATATTTTGGATTTTTATGCCCCACCTACGATAGTAGAGGGACATTATGTTTTCTGGTCTGTGGCTCCGTTCGCTCGTTCGTGCGTCCGTCCGTCCGTCCGTCCGTTCGTTCGTTCGTCCGACTTCAGGTTAAAGTTTTTGGTCAAGGTAGTTTTTGATGAAGCTGAAGTCCAATCAACTTGAAACTTAGTAAACTAGTTGCTTATGATATGATTTTTCTAATTTTAAAGCCCAATTACACTTTTGACACCAATTTCACGGTCCACTGAACATAGGAAATGAAAATGGGAGTCTCAATTAAATTTTTTGGTCAAGGTAGTTTTTGATGAAGCTGAAGTCCAATCAAATTGAAACTTAGTACACTTGTTGCTTATGATATGATCTTTCTAATTTTAAAGCCCAGTTACACTTTTGACCCCAATTTCATGGTCCACTGAACATCGAAAATGAAAGTGGGAGTTTCAGGTTAAAGTTTTTGGTCATGGTAGTTTTTGATGAAGTTGAAGTCCAATCAACTTCAAACTTAGTACACACGGGTCATAATCATATATTGGATTTGTTATATATATACGGGTCATAATCACACCTGAACTTTTTGACCAAAATCATAGATGTGAAAGTTATTTCCGGTTGTAATAAGAAATCAATGACGGATTCGAACAAAAAGATGTCCATTACAAACAGAGAATGCTGTGCACCATAAAAAGACAGGCTGACAACGAGGTGTAAGTAATTTAATTTAGTCGAGGACCCGAGATGTCGCGGGTGTGTTCTATTTTGTATAAAAAAAAAATCACAACATCTAATTAGTAATTTTTAATGCATTCCGTTTTAATAAAATTACACAGAGTAAAACAGGTATTAAACTTACAATAGTATTCATCGTATATCCCGTTTCAGTACAATGCAAACCTCTGCAAAACAATTTCGAATCACTGACATTGTTATCATAAAATGCTCCAAATATATATTGTAAGAGGAGGGTGGCAACGGCATGACCTCCTTTAATTATACCGTAATTTCTGTTATAGTTGTCAATGTGGAACATTTCACTAACGATAGAGCTTACTAACACATACAATGAACCCAATGACAATCCCGTTAAAACTACAGATAAAACAATAAAAGACAGGTTTTGAACAAAAAACATATTAATAAAAGAACATAGTGTTTGTAGCAGACAGGACAATAAAAGAAAGGGGAGTCTTGTCAAAGATTGTCGCAGTTTATCAGATAGCAATCCAATTACAATACCACCAATTGACGAAAATACGGGACCATAAATAACCATCTTAGAATCAAAATTACTCAACCCCGAAACTTGACTTAACACCGTTAAGTTGTTTTTTAAAACCGAACCCGTTGCAAATGCTAGCGTTGACAAACAGGCTACCAACTGGTAGTTTGGGTCTTTGACAATTTGCAGAAATGTCTTTTTAAGTATAACGTCTGTTGGATGCACTTCTTCACTCATTATAATTGGATCGTGAGTATCATCGGGTAATATATTCGTATAATCTGTTTCCAAATGTACTTCACGAAGAAACAAAAAACAGAATATGTACACAAATACACTAAAGAAAAATAGAAATATCATGAGTTTTTGAAATCGGTGATTTTTTAACGGAATGATGTAATACACAACAGAAAACAGCAGCATTCCAATACTGATACTTTCTCCCATTATTGCCATAATTATTCCTCTGTATGCTGAAGAAAAATTCTTCGCAACTATCTTCTGTGATATAATAATCTGAATAGAATCACTTAATCCTAAAAAAAAAAAAAAAAAAAAATGAAATACACATCTGATTTTTAAAAATCAACATCATTCATGGCGGCTGAAAACATGGTTATCTCCGCCATAGTAAATAAGTGCCTGTCAAATTTAATACTCTGTACATGACTGATTGTCGTGTGTTGCCCGTGTATTTATTTTGATGTTTTTTTTACAATTTATTCTTTTTGTGTGTCTAAAGCTTGTTGTTACGCTGTTGTGCCAGGTTTGAAGAGTTTTTGTTATTTCATTTTATTGAGGTTTTTACAATGTTTTCTTTTCTTTTGTTTTGAGGTTATCCTTCTGTCCAAGGTGTGAAAAGGGTTAGGAATTTGATAACATATTAACCCTGCCATATCATGAGTGTGTTTGTCGCAAACAAGCCTGTAATGACGTTGTCGTCGTTTCTTTCTGTATATTATATTTGCCTTTCGTCTTATGTTTTAGAAATTAAAGGTTGCCGGTTAAAGTGCATTTTGATACGGAAGAGCATTTAATAGCTCGAAATACGGGATGAATTTTTGTCATTAAAGAAGGTCATGGGCGACTTATAATTTATAATATGTACTAGTACGTCATTTTATCTTTGGTGAATAGACTCCACTTGTATTTTTATCTACTGATGAGTTAAAACTTTTTTCAACCGATTTTAATAGTTCGTTTTTATTTTGTACCTCTGTCCCGGTTAAGGAAGGGTTGGGATCCCGCTAACATATTTAACCTCGCCACATTATGTATGCATGTGCCTGTCCCAAGTTGTCGCATGTTTATGTGTTACCTTGTTGTTTTTCGTTCTTTTTTTTTTCATAAATAATATTTTTCTCGTTTGAATTGTTTTACATTGTCATTTCGGGGTCTTTTATAGCTGACTATGTGGTATGGGCTTTACTCATTGTACGGTGACCTATAATTGTTAACGTGTGTGTCATTTGGTCTCTTGTGAAGATTTGTCTCATTTGCAATCATACCACATCTTGTTTTTTATATAAGTTGTCTTATTGGCAAGCATACATGTACCACAATTTCCTTATTCTATAATAATTACATTACGTGTATATTTCACTATAATTTAATTTTGGATGTAACGCGTCTTCTGATTGGCTGACGTTATTTTGTTATGAGCACATAGACAAAATATAGGCATGTGACCGTAATGTCATCAACGTTTTTTTCATGGTTTTCTACGGTTTAAAATGGAATTTAGAATTAAATTATAAGAAATGACTGTAATATTTTTTTCTGTCTATTCGAAATACGCTACGCGCGTTATTCAATGTGCACCAAATTTTTTTATGTTATTTCTTCATAGACAGAAAAAATATTACAGTCATTCCTTAAATAATACGTTATTTTGATTGGTTAAAAATATCGTGTCATTATAAAATTAACATTTATTTCAAAATGAAATGGTACATTCATGATGACACGACCTTCCACAATAAAGAGCACAGTCAGGTAAATAAAAGAAAAACTTTATAGAAATATTTTGGTCGTGATCCTTGCAAAATAATGTAATAATGTGTACAAAAATGTATGATTAAATAATATGAGTAAAACAGGCCTAATACGGAATTAGCATGTGCATTACTGATGACGTTTCCCTGTTAATATGAATCATGATCGAATTAATATTGTTTACCGACCCCTCCAATACAGGTCCAGCACAGAAAAAGCCGTATTGACCCATGTTCACTTCCGGTTTCATTTTTTTACTCCTTACTAAATTTTTGACGTATCGTAATTCATAAGATAAAAATTGTGTTATATTAAATAACATTTAAAAAAGGTGAATAATCATTGTATTCCGTTTCTTGTAATAGTTTGTAATGGCCTTTACGAGAAAAACATCCGATCATTTTCACAAGTAGATCTCTAATTGTTTGAAAATGATTCAAGAAATCAATGATAATTGGTAAACTGTCTGAAGTATTTTTCAAAGCGACTTTATACTTTCTAGATCAAATGAATTGAAACAGCAAGTAATACTTTGTTGGACGAGCAATTAAAAGTTTAATAATACATCGTAACTAACGAAAAGATTTAAATAGATATAAGAGGATGTGTCAATGAGACTACTCTCCATCAAAGTGAAGTTTGTAAAAGTAAACCATTATAGGTCAAAGTTTGGTCTTCAACACAGAGTCTTGGCTCCCACCGAGCAGCAAGCATTAAGGGGCCCAAAATGAATAGTGCAAAACAATTGAAACAGGAAAACCAACGGTCTAATCGATATAAAAAAAAACAGAAACGAGAAACACTGATGCAACACATCAACAAACGACAACCACTGAACATCATGTTTCTGACTTAGGACAGGTGCCAAATATAAAGCGGATTTCAACGTTTTCCTTCACATGTACATGAAACAATAGTGTAACATCACAACACAATATAACATTTTAGTTAAAAGGGTTTACTCAATCAAAAGACATATTTACACATACAAGTCAACATACACTGAACGAATAAATATAATCTATGACGCAATGTAAATTAATTGATTGTTGGTTCAATCGAAAAATTGACATCATTTATTAAAGAATTACGAACTGGTTGTTTCTGTATTCTCGATCAGCTGTATTGGCCCTCGACTCGACAAGTCTTCGGGCTAATACTGCTAACTTCAAAACTACAACAGGGCAAATGAAGAAACAGCCAGTTCATAACACTACAGTACTAAATGCTTCTTTTGGTAATTTTATAGGATTGTAAAAGCGTTAACCGTGCGCACATTAAATGAATGAAGCAATTCTGCGCTTCATACGAAATGTACTGTACTTCAGTCAACGCCATACCACCCAAATAAATTTACAAAAAGAAGCTTTCGGTTTTTAGATGAACACCAGTCCAGAATTTATCTTCATACGAAACGCTCATCCAAAAAAAATAAAGATAGTGTTGATAAGCCATGTGAACCAATTGAATCTATAACTGTTTACGAATGATTATAGCAAATTTATACAAACTTATTTTTATATTGCAAATTTAAAAGATCACAATTTATTATTAAAACCGTAAATTTCCCAGCTTAGTTTCCACGTAAATTCCAACAAAAAAATGAAGCATGTTTTTGTTTTGGTATTGGTAACACAATATAAGAGGCCGAACCGGTTTATAATATACTGAAATCTATCTCTATCAAACCAATCTTAAACCTTTGTTTGATCGAGTTCTATTTATTTGATTTTTATTCTTCCTTGTTTTAAAATTATTAAAATGACATCATCAATAAGTCATTATACAATGTAGTATTTTTTGAAAACCAATGTCTAGAAATACAAACCAATTAATGCTGTCGACCATCCGTAACTCACCATTACATAGAAATCCGAACATAATGAAGTACTATTTTGCATATGCTGATCCAATGTCGCCACCCATAATACAGTCGGTCCAATCAGAGTGAATACGAAACCCACCACCAGGAAACACATGGATTTAATGAATCTGTAAACGTGCACTAACACGAATCCAATTCCATTTCCTACAGTCTGGATGGACGCGAACATTTCAACTAATAAAACAAAAATATAAGAAAAATTAGTAGTTATTCAATATAAACAAAACTAAATATATATGAAGTCATTATATAAAATGATAATGATTGATCATCTAAAAATTGGTTTATTATGTTAAAATACATTACATTTCATAAAAATACCAGAATGTACAAATCTATGAGACACATAAAATACAAATTACAGAATCATGTTTTTGTTAATATTACAGTGTCAAAATTCTGAAAAGTGTAAGTTTCTTTCTGTGTTGTAGTTTCAAGTTTTTTTCTGTCAGTCTGTGTTATTGTGTCATGATTCTATGAAATAGTGTTATGGTTTCAAGTTTCTATGTTACAGTATTAATTTCTTAATGTGTTACAGTGTAAAGGTTCTTTGTATTAAATGTTTCAAGTTTCTATGTTACAGTATTAATTTTTTAATGTGTTACAGTGTAAAGGTTCTTTGTATTAAATGTTTCTTTCCAAACAACAGCGTGAAGTTATTTAGTGTTATAGTATCAAGTTTTTCTTCTTCTGTGTTAGGGGATTTGATTTGTTTGTGATACAGTTGCAAGTGTGTTACCGTGACTGTGTGAAGTTTGTGTCTTTGTTACAGTGTTAAGTTTATATTCTGTGTTACTGTGTTGAGTGTCTTTCTTTGCTACAGTGTTTAGTTTCTTTCTGTGTTACAGTATTAAGTTTCTTTCTGTGTTACAGTGTTACGTTTTTTTTTCTGTGTTATAGTGTCAGGGTTTTTTCTGTGTTGCAGTGTCAAGTTTCCTTCTTTTTTTAACGTTAAGTTTCTTTCTTCGTTACACAGTCAAGTTTTTTTTTCTGTGTTACAGTGCTTAATTTGTTTTTCTTTGTTACAGTGTTAAGTTTCTTTTTTTTTGTTACACTGTCAAGTTTGTACTGTTTCAGTGTTAAATTTCTTTCTTTGTTACAGTGTTAAGTTTCTATTTGTGTTACACTGTCAAGTTTTGTTCTGTGTTTCAGTGTTAAGTTTCGTTCTGTGTCACAGTGTTAAGTTTCTTTTTGTTGTTCAGTGTTAATATAAAAATAGAAGATGTGGTTCAATTGCCAATGAGACAACTCTCCACAGGAGATCAAATGACAGACATTAACAACTATATGTGACAATAATGTCACCGTACGGCCTTCAACAATGAGCTAAGCCCATACCGCATAGTCAGCTATAATAGCCCAGAAATGAAGTTCTTTTTGTGTTTAGAGTGTTAAGTTTCTATCACTGTAACAGTGTCGAGTTTCTTTCTTTGATACAGTGTCCAGTAATTTTTTTTGTGCTATAATGTCAAATTTCATTCTGTTTTACGGTATCAAGTTGTTTTTCTGTGTTTTAACAGTATCGAGTTACTTTCTGAACTTGAGGATATACCTGTATGTGCAAATGCCATTTTGAAATCACAAGGTAAATCAATCTTTATAAAACGTGACCAACTATAAGGTAAACAAGGACAGACACTTTTTTCTTAATAGCTATCCAGTGATATTGTTTGCCTTAAATTAACGGAGAATAAAGGCTTTTTCCCCTGGATAAGAATCCCAGTTTGAAAAAAGATGGCTTAAAATTATTCCCAAAAAGACAACTGTTTTCCCAAACAGTGCAATCTTAGTAGTAATCGTGCAGGAATACCAACCCTTATGAAATTTAAAATGTTGCTGCAGCATTGCCGCAGCGTTGCGGCTTTAAACCTAATCAGGTTGCCAGAGGATTGTTGCCGGAGTAGTGCCGGATGATGCTGCTAGCGGCATTGTTCTGGCACCATTGCGACACTAATTCCTTTCAAAATTTAATGAGCACCACAATATAGCCAGAAAATTTGATGATGTCATTTCCTGCGTTTTTAGCTATTCCCTGTACTAGTGTGTTAGAAATCCACCATGTTGCTTGTGATTATAATTGTATTGAAGAATTGGTGTTCTAGCTGGTTTTTGTGCCCCATCTACGATAGTAGAGGGGCATTATGTTTTCTGGTCTGTGCGTCCGTTCGTCCGTCCGTCCGTCTGTTCGTTCGTCCGTCCGTCCATCCGTTCGTTCGTCCGTCTGTCCCACTTCAGGTTAAAGTTTTTGGTCAAGGTAGATTTTGATGAAGTTGAAGTCCAATCAACTTGAAACTTAGTATACATGTGGCCTATGATATGATCTTTCTAATTTAAATGCCAAATTAGAGTTTTGACCCCAATTTTACGGTTCACTGAACATAGAAAATGATAGTGCAAATTTCAGGTTAAAGTTTTTGGTCAAGGTAGTTTTTGATAAAGTAGAAGTCCAATCAGGTTGAAACTTAGTATACATGTTCCCTTTGATAAGATCATTCTAATTTTAATGCCAAATTAGAAAATTTATTCCAATTTCACGGTCCACTAAACATAGCAAATGATAGTGCGAGTGGGGCATCCGTGTACTGTGGAAACATTCTTGTTTTTGAAAGATTTGAAGACTTGTAAGTAAACTCATATCAAGTAATTGCATGTATAGAAAAGATCAATCTTGCATTGTGTATGTCAATAACATGGCCTCATCTGAGTTCACTATACATGTATCGGTGAAGTTTGTGTTGGGTTTTTTTTGCAGCAGTTTAATTGCATACTTGTAGTTAAACTTTGGTAAATAACACAATATTATTTGGGCTCATTAAAAATGTTCATTATTTTTTATGCAGATACCGCTGACATTTATTTTATGTGCCTGTGCATACAAATTTATAATGCATGAATGCATGTCATATATATGCATTGACAACTTGTTTTTGCCGGCACAATACATTTTATACAAAGCACGGCCTATTCGCATGTTTTGTCACTAAAATGATGCAAGAATATAGCCGTATTAGCGCCGTAACAGCGCCACAATCATAATGCCAGAAAACTAATTTGCATACGAAATACGCTATAGCCGCATCAGTGCCGCAACACGATGCCAGAATATTGCCGCAACGGTGCCAGAATATAGCCGCAATTATGGTGCCAGAAAACTAATTTGCATACGAAATATGCTATCGCTGCATCGAAGCCCCAACAGTTTGCAGCAACAAAGCCGCAGCATAGCCATACTGCTGACGCAACTATGTGCCAGAGGGCTTATATTTCCATAAGGGAACTGAAAACATTCATTTATACATTTTTCATGCCTAAAATGACCATATGTGCATATTTAAGGGTCTACATTTAAGTATCAATACTAACAATAAGGGGTATAATTTCAAAGCAGGGTATGACTCCTGAAAGGGGGTTGCAAATTGAAGTTTCAGTCAAATTCATGGTTTATTCTAAATTTCCGAATTTGATAAAAATGACGCATATTTTCCCAATAAAAAAGGGTAGAGGTAGTTTTGAAAAAAGCCAACAATATCACTGCTGTCATATGATAATCGCTTTTGGTTTTGGTTTAAAGATAAATCATCCTTACCTTGTTTCTTATTGATGTTAAATATAACTTGAACCTCATTTGCATATACATAGAATATATCCGATGGTCCCAACAGCATATTTGCAAGAACACCAGCAACAAACGACAACCATAATCTCAATTTCTGACTTTTGATCGGTGATGAAATATTCATGTCTGTTGAGTATTTATGCTTAAAATAATAATAAATGTAAAAATAAAAGATGTAATATGTTTGTCAATGTGACAATTTAAACTTATAAAAGATCGACTTACACCAAAGTTAACAGATTTAGATCAACAAGGATTAAACAGGTCGAGAACTCTAGATTTTCTGACGTCAGAATATATTTGCATACATATATAGTAATTTCCAAAACACAAGGCCAATATGGTCTTGAAAAACTGACCAATCGACTCAATGCACTACAATGCATTGTGGGCTACTACGAGTAAACTACTACTTAAAACACGTGGAATTATTGGGAAAACAGTCACTTAATATATTGTCTGGGACTCTCATTACCAAAGTTTTTATTCTGCAAATATATTTAATGTAAAATATATAACGTAATCTTCAATTTGCATGCTCAGATTAAAAAAATATTGTTAATTGGCTTCACGATTCGACTTTCTTTTTCGCCTTGCAAAAGTAGTTGAACCGGTTTTGTGCATTGTTATGAATTGAACCTGCATTAATTTCACGACATGACACAGTGAAATATCCAATGAAGTGACCACTGTCCAGTAAGAAAATCATTTGAGCTCTTTTAAAACTGTATAATGTCATTGCAAAATCATTTTTGCCTAGAAAAACACGAAACTTTCATTGAAACACTTCTTTCTGTACTGAATGTGTATTTTTTTTATCAGGACCTGAACTAATAGTAAGAACATCATAATATTCAGTATGCTAAAAAGAAGTGTTATGAAAGCGGCAGGGGCGGGTCCAGCCATTTTAAAAAGGGGGGGGGTCCTAACCCTGGACAAAAGGGGAGGGGGTTCCAACTACATGTCCCCATCCAAATGCACTGATCATCCAAAAAAAGGGAGTCCATCCCCAGGAAACCCCGCCCCCTGGATCCGCCACTGAGCGGGTCAGTATATAGCTCAATACATTTTTTATAGTTTCATCCATCGATAATATCCGTTGTTTGCTAATTTAATCACAAAATATTAATACCTCAGAGGTTTTTTTATCATTCGGCTGCTGTCCTGTTGACATATGTAAAATATCTCCAAATTAAAAGTCTCTGGATCATAGTGGGAGCCATATTACATGTTTGTACCTATCATTTTTTTTTCTAAAACGTGCTTTGTATATAGAAATAAGAAGATGAGGTATGAGTGCCAAATGAGACATCTTTCCAAAAAAGACATAATTTAGTAAAGTAAGCAGTCATAGGTCCAATGCTGAAAAGTAAGCTATTAATGACCCAAAAATTACTTGTGTAAAACAATCCAAACAACAAAAAAAAACAAAAAAAAACCGGCCCAATTAAATTTATAAAAGGATAAGAAATCTATCCCATCAAAAAAAAATATATTGTATAGGAGCCTGTATTTCAGTGGTTGTCGTTTGTTTATGTGTTACATATTTGTTGAACACAAAATTCAAGGTTCCTACATTTGCCTTTAATTATCTAAACGAACATTGCTGTACTTTTGAATATCAGCACCGGCTGTTATCGACGGCTTACTTTACACCAGTAAGTTTGTCTCATGGGTAATTGTGTTTTTTCGCTGTTGTTTCGTTGCTTCTGGTGGACAAATACATGAAATCTCTGTGCCATCATCAAACATGTTAATGGCTATATATCGGGTAATTCAAACCCTTTTTCTTCGCATAGAAACAACTCTTCGTTAATCTGAGCATGGAAGTAATACTTTATATCACGAACTATAAATGAGGACACACAAAATGAAAAACTAAGCGAAATGTTGAATCCCGCATTGCACGAAAAAATGTGTTGTATTTCAGTAAATAACACGTGTTCTTGGTTGATTGTAAACACTAGTAGTCCATCATGCATTGTGACTCATTTAGTGGATTGGTCAAAAACCTAGGTAAAAATAAATTGCGTCACATGTAAATAAACAATTACATGTGCGAGAACATAAGTATGCTAATTTATGCATTTCCATATAAGGTAGTGGTCCCGACCTGTTAAATACCATTACGCAAAGTCGACCATAAAGGCCCCGAAATTGCTAATTCGAAACAAATCAAACGAGAAATGATGTATGAAATAATGAACGAGAAACAAATATGATATACAGCAACAAACGACAACCACTGAATTGCAGGCTCTGACTTGACTCAGACACATACATAATGTTGCAGGGTTAAACTAATTTATTGGCGCCAACCCTCTCCCTAACCTTAGACAATGGTGTAAAAGTTACTGTGAAACATAAGAACAAACTACAAATTATACAGTTTAGAAGGGCTTAAGTCATTAGATTGATACAAAGAATAAACACTTTTAACAAAAACAGAGATTAGGCGTGGTTCGGTGTTCTTATACATCCCCCACAAAAAAAAGACACAAAGTACAGATCTTGGAGTACTCGCTGTTACTGACAGCTATTAAATCAAAGCCGAAAACAACTAATAAAACAGATCCTACAAGATTTTGTTTATCTTAAAATGCTGTGATTGGTTAAACATGTCATAACGTTATTTTCATTTTGTTGCGAGTTCAAACCACGCTCATGCGGATGCACTCGACTCCAATCTTAATTGACTAGAATTGTCAGTTTTCCTCACGAAGGTAGGTGGTTTTCTCCGGGCACTCCGGCTTCTTTCATTAAAACAAACTGGCCGCCACGATATAGCCTAAATGCAGGACTTAAAAGTGGCGTTAAAAACACCAAAAATAAAATCCATTCAAATCATTTTGATGTACGAATCATTTTGATGTACGACCAATGATTACACATAGTCCTTTAGATTCTCAAAAGGCGAATAAGATAATGATTCAACAGAGACCATGCAGCTGACGTATATGTTAGCATTTTATGTCAATGTACGACTTTCAACAATAAAGACAAACCCATACCACATATATTAATACGTTAATGATTTTATGTTAAAACCGATGATTGGCAAAGAAAGTAGACCTGTTACTTTTTTTCTTCTCTATATATTTGCACATATGACCAATTTGTTGTTTGTATATATTTTATTTTTTATTTTGATTTGTTTTTTTTTTTGGGCTTATATTTTTTTTCCCTATTTTTCATACACCGTAAACTCGTTTTACACACTTTCAATTGATTCAAGAATACCTTTCAAATAAAGTGTCTACTCTGTCGGAAAACGTCTTCATCAGTATATCATTGATGTAATATAACTGTAAAAAGAAAGAAAAACATAAAACATAAAAAAAAATGCATTTAATTTAGTAAGTTTTTTTTTTTTTTTTTGTAAATCGGCGTAAAATCTAACGAAATGCATGATTGGTAATATTTTCTAGAGCGTACACCAAAATACAAAAAAAAAGGTTCAATCCCACCATATGCTATATGTGCGTGTTATGAGTGTTGAGTCTGTAATTTACTGGTTGTCTTTGTTTGCTGTCTAATTTTTGTCGTCCTTACTGTTTGGATTCTTCTAAAATAAGTTCAATTTTAGATTTTAAAACAAGGGACAGATTTTAGTACGGCGTGCTCGACTTAAGTATGGATTTTATTGTATACTTACTGTAAAAATAATGTTTTTCCTCCAGTATTAATCTGCAGCATTTTATATCATGAATTGACACTTGAGTGAAAAATGTAGTTTTGTATGCCTGAATATTTAAAAAAAAAATCATGCCGTATTTCTCTATCGATTAGGTACCGAATAATCATATTCAATAGTAGGAGGGAAAATGCTTCTGATTTTCTATAAACGTTCCATATACATATATATCACTGCACGGCCGACACTAACCGAGAGATTGGTCGGTTAATCTATATTGAGTATGCGGCTATATGGGCGATTGGTCTGTTAATCGGGTTGGTTATACGTCTGTTAAGAGTAAAACGCACAATTTAATGTTAAACACTATTAAATATACAGATTTTTTGGCATATTATAAGAACCAAATCAAAAAAAGAAAAGTGTCTGACAAAATGATATCTGTCATAGAACATTTTCAACCTGTAAATCATTTCATAGTCTGCGCAGTTTTCAGTAAAACTAAAAGGCGTCGCGCAAGTGTGTAGTATTAACGTTATACGCATAGCAATTTGTTTTAATAAAAGGCGAAACAAACAATTTTAGATATCATTTAAAGTACACAAAATAGTACTTTAGTTCTATAAAACAAATTGAAATTATTAAATGTTTCATAATTGTAAAATAACGTGAATAATACCACGTTTTAGGGAAAATTATGGGAATAAAGTCTGTTAATGGGTTGGACAATTAAAATTGTGTCAGTTAAGAGTTATTTAGCCACGACAATATATAGTTTTGCTACCTTTATATTTTCCCATTGAAAAGGTTAAGAATGAGATGTTCTTGGAAGAGAAAAAAATGACAATACAGTATCCTTCTAGTAACAGTAGTTTTATTTTGACTTTCTTTTCATTTAATTGAAGGGTGTGTCACTTCAATATAGCGTGATATGGATTGGCCGCTTAAATATGCATAAATTTATTATTAACGTTTTCAATCAGCCTTAATTTTTGTGTCTGTTCAAAGTAGCTTGTTCTCAAATCCGACTGAAAGTGTCCCTCTAATACAACACAGGGTACATATAACCTGTTGTCGTTCTCATATGCACATGATATTTGTCACTGGACGTTAAACCCTTATTCGTCAGCATTATCCAACTGGTTCTTTTCTTCTATTACTTAATCATATGTTGTTTACAAATCATTCTAAAGAAGTAAATGGAAAGGGGCGAATGCAGCTACATTTGGTTATCTTGAGTTTTCATTCATTTTGTTCCGTTTAGTTCCTTTCTACATTAGTGCAGAGGAGAACTGCAGTTGTCCGTATGTAAACTTCTAGCATTTGTCACCAATATGAGTACATCGCAATCCGTTACTGTTTTAACACAACAGGGCCGTTTTATGTCTGTATTCTTAAACAATTATTATTTCTCTCTCTGGACAATGCATCTCTCTCTACTGTCTTTATCTATTATTCTATATTCTGCGTCTCCATCCAGATTCTCGTGTAGGGTCCAGATTAGGGTTGTTGTTTTTTTCTGTATTCTTTAAATTGTTATGTCACTTTTCTCTACATTTCATTTATCGTACTCATTATTAGGTCTTTCCACTTTTCTGTGGAAAGTCCTATTGTATTTGTTCTGATTATTAGGTCTTTCCACTTTTCTGTGGAAAGACCTATTGTTTTTCTTCTGATTATTTTTTTTTTTTTCTTCCGCCTAATTTTGTTCTTGCGATAAACATTTGTTTCGCAATATGTCGCTTAGATATTTTGTATATGATATCGAACAGTTTATGCGCTTTTGAAATTCACCCTGCATAAACGAATACTTTTCTTTGTAGGAGTTATCTCCCCAAACACTGTTTTCCTTGTTATCGCATCTCCTTCGCAACCGTAAAAGATTATGACAAATTTATTTTACAAAATTGCTCTTTATATCCTTGGCATGATTTGTCCTATTTTGACCGAAGCGATATGACCGGTCCATATGAGAGTTATTTCCCCTAATGCATCTGATATAAGTGATATGAATTTCTATCTTATAAATCATAAGTGATAGAGATCTAGGATCTTTTGATTTGAGGTCCTTGGTCCCAAAATATGAAAATTAGGTCAAGGTCAAAGGTCAAGGTCATATTCTAATATTTGAATTTGGCTTATTTTCACTTATATCCAAAGACTGTATAAGATATCAACAAATTATTTTTACTAAATTGTTAGTTGCGACATGTCGTAAGATGTAAATTTTGATTGCAAGCGTACGTTGAATGTAAAAGGGAGTTTTCTCCCCTCTTGTATTTAAAAATACGCGTTTGGTGATATAACTCATTAACTAAATATAATTAAGACCTATGGTCTTTTGATTTGAGGTCCTTGGTTTATGACCTTGAAATTGATCTCTAGGTCATATCTTAATTTGACGTTCTAGATTTTGACCTTTGCTTTTATTCTATATGTATACATGATAAAGATATACAACTTTTAGAAAAAGGTATCAAACCATTTAACCTTGAAAAAAAAAACGGAAGTGACCTTTTGTAAACCGGAAGTAGCTATTTTTTTGTACTTTATTAATATAAAAGTATATAGAACCAGATATTTTTGGAATTAGTGTCAAGTAAATATTCAAATATAATCGGAAGTAACATTTTTCAAACCGGAAGTAACAAATTATCTCCCTTATTTAAAAAAAATGTATGGAAACAATATATTTTTGGAATCAGCTTACTAGGTGCTATCATTTGACGATTGAAATGACATTTTAAACTTAGTTTCACAACTTTTCATATCAAAATACATTGTTTTGATGGAAAGACGTTCAATTGTTCTCTGAACAATTGGTTTTTAATTATTATTATTTTTTTTTTTCTTCCGCCAAATTTTGTTCTTGCGATAAATGTTTGTTTCGCAATATGTCGCTTAGATTTTTTTCATATTGTATCGTATAGGTTATGCGCTTTTAAATTTCACCCTGCTAAGCCGAACCATTTTCTTTGTAAGAGTTATCTCCCTATTCACTGTTTGTCATGTGTGTGCATCTCCTTCCTAACAAAATAAGAAAGCGACAAAATTCTTTTTACAAATTGTTCGTTACATCCTCAGGAATTTTTGGCTAATTTGGATCGAAGCGATTCGATGAAATTTTATAGGAGTTATCTACCGTTACGGAATAAATTTGTCGGTATGTTTTTTGAACTCATAAACTGTTAACCGTATAACCCTGGAATGTTTTTATTTGAGTCCCCTGGGTCCTAACTTAGAAAATTAGGTCAAGGTCAAAGGTCAAGGTCATATTTTAGATTTTCATATGTCTTTGATTTCCCTATAATTCTTGAATGGTTATAGATACAGAAAATTTAAGCAGTGAAAAATGCTAAGTACTTTAAAGGGCAACTTTGTTACATTATGACTATATTGGTTTTACCATTATGTAAGGGACATAACCCCCATTGATGGTTTATAAAAAGCCATTATTAGGCAAAACTCTTAAACAAAAGGTCCTTGACCCATAGGGTCATTTGCAATGACATTGTGAAGCAATGACCTTGACAAAGGTCACAAGGTCAAAGGTCAAGGTCATGTACATATGTGATTTGGGGCACTTCTTGAAGAATTTTATGTGTGTTTGCCAACCAACCAACCAACCAACCAACCAGTCAATCAATCAATCAATTAATCAATCAATCATGATCATGATCAATCAATCAATCATATTTCCGTCTCATGTGTTTATTATAGGGTTCAAGATCTTCTTCGTTTCTTTTTCGCTGTTTCAATTGACCATAACCAACGTGTTAAACCAACCAACCAACCAACTAATCAAGCAATCAATCAATCAATCAATCAATCAATCAATCAATCATGATCATGATCAATCAATCATGTTTTCCGTCTCATGTGTTTAATATAGGGTCCAAGATCTTCTTTGTTTCTTTTTCCGTGTTTCAATTGACCCTATCCAACGTGTTTATCCAATCAATCAATCAACCAACCAACCAACCAACCAACCAACCAACCAACTAATCAATTAATCAATCATGATCAAGATCAATCAATCATGTTTCCGTCTCATGTGTTTAATATAGGGTCCAAGATCTTCTTTGTTTCTTTTTCCGTGTTTCAATTGACCCTATCCAACGTGTTTAACCAACCAACCAACCAACCAACCAACCAACTTATCAATTAATCAATCAATCAATCAATCAATCAATCATGATCATGATCAATCAATCATGTTTCCGTCTCATGTGTTTAATATAGGGTCCAAGGTCTTCTTTGTTTCTTTTTCCGTGTTTCAATTGACCCTATCCAACGTGTTTAACCAACCAACCAACCAACCAACCAACCAACTAACCAACTAATCAATCAATCAATCAATCAATCAATCAATCAATCAATCAATCAATCAATCTGTATGACTGTTTAATCATGACAGTTTATTGAAGGAACAAACTCTCAATTATTCAAGAAAAAATGAAATTTAATATTGTTCTTACGTCACTTCTGAAAAAAAATCCACATGTTCTCTGAAACTACAAGTACAATCGACCTCAAAATTTGCAGTCAGCAGGGCATACATGTACTTAACGTTTATAAAAAAACTTGGTGCAGATATCTCTCAAAGCTTTTCCTAGAGAAAAGAAATGGCAATGCCGTAAAAATCGCTTGCTAGGTCCGTAAATCTCAGTAAAAACCTACAATAAAATGTCCGCTCCGAGTTTGAAATACTAATCTGTGTTACAAACAGGTGCTGAAAAATGTACATTATCAGAAAATAATCAATAAATGTGTTTTAAAGTTACACCGGATCAATTAAATCCAAAACATGCACTACTTGTGAACTGTCATCAAAATGTCAATTTCCTACAATGACAAAAGAAATTACATTGTGTACATTCCATCTCTATAGATGTTGTCTGTTTAACGTCCCCACCTAAAAAGGAATAAAGTTTTTCTTAATATAAACCCGCGTCACGTGGTGTCTCTTCAATCTGGCGCGCGCGCTGTACCTAAAATAAAATAAAAACTTTCCAAACTAAACATGAAACTTCTCCGGTAACAATAATATAGGCCCCATACAGAAACAAACAAACAAGCAAACAATCAAACAAACAAACAAACAACCCCCCCCCCCCCAATTCAATTAATTCTAAAGGGGGAAAGACCACCTACAATTGCTTTTTTAAAGCAATTGATTTATATTTCTTTCTCTATTCTTTATACTTAAGCATCCCAATATATTTTACTTACTGATGTTTATTTGCATTACGATGTTTATCTCTGATTTATATACTGGTTACCAATGTAGATGAAAAATTGGCGTCATTCATGACAATTAAACAGTAAACAGAATCCACATGATATACTAGTATGCGACCATTCTTGGATGAAATTAATATTACTTTTATTACACTTTTTGAAACCATTTTTATCAATTTTCAATTTCCATTGTCTAAATTGGTCATTGTTCACGTGTTGTTTAAGAAATAATTGATGCAAGCTATAACACTTTATTGTAGTTTTAACATTGGTAGGCATTATATTCGTGATTATTTTTGCCCGAGCGATAGTGAGGCCTAAAATAACACGAATATAATGCCTACCCATGTTAAAACTACAATAAAGTATAGCTTGCATCAATTATTTCGATTCTGAATAGGACAACTTATGTAATTTCTATGTCCGATAAGTATTAAGTGTAAAAGCGTTTGTGTAGGCTCTTCCAAGAACCTAACTTTTTTGTTTGTAAAGAACCTAACGGCTGGCACTGTGATTTTTCAGAGGGAGGAGTTTGAACAGCCAGCATGAACGGTTGTCGTATCTAGGTCAAATATGTTAATTTCGGAATGCAACACATTACAGTCATCATAAATAAATTGGTACCATCATGTGCACCATTTAAGAGTTTAAAGTGTTTTAAAGTTAAGGAAATATATTAAGTAAAATTGAGAAAGGAAATGGTGAATATGTCAAAGCGACAACCACCCGACCATAGAGCAAACAACAGCCGAAGGCAACCAATGGGTCTTCAATGTAGCGAGAATTCCCGCACCCGTAGGTGTCCTTCAGCTGGCCCCTAAAATATGCATAATAGTACAGTGATAATGGACGTCATACTAAACTCCGAATTATACACAAGAAACTAAAATTTAAAATCATACAAGACTAACAAAGGCCAGAGGCTCCTGACTTGGGACAGGCGCAAAATTGCGGCGGGGTTAAACATGTTTATGAGATCTCAACCCTCCCCCTATACCTCTAGCCAATGTAGAAAAGTAAAACAATAACAATACGCACATTAAAATTCAGTTCAAGAGAAGTCCGAGTCTGATGTCAAAAGATGTAACAAAAGAAAATAAATAAAATGACAATAATACATAAATAACAACAGACTACTAGCAGTTAACTGACATGCCAGCTCCAGACCTCAATTAAACTGATTGAAAGATTATGTCTTCATCATATGAATATCAGGTACAATCCCTCCCGTTAGGGGTTTAGTATCATACTATCATAAAATATATGAGAAGAACATAACCCGTGTCATGCCAACAACTGTTTTTTTAGAAATAAATGTGTTTAGTTCCGATGCAAAGACCCTATCAGTGAATCAATGTTAAAGCCAAAATATGCAATCTTTAATGACCTGACAACAGTATCGTAACTATATCCCCTTTTAATAAGTCTATTTAAAGGTTTTGTTAGTTTCTGAGGAGAATACTGACATTTTTGTGCTTTATAAAGAATATTTCCATAAAATTTTGGATGTGAAATACCTGAACGTATAAGATGTCTGCATGTTGAGTTATATTTACGAATTATTTCCTTATACCGGTGATAAAATTTAGTAAATGTTTTGACCAGTTTGTGATATCGAAAACCCTGGTGTAATAATTTTTCAGTAATACATAAATTTCTCTCGCTAAAATCTAATACATTGTTACATACACGAGCGAATCGTACAAGTTGAGATATATAAACACCATAAGATGGTGACAAGGGAACGTCACCATCTAAAAATGGATAATTAACAATAGGAAATGAAAAATCATCTCTTTTATCATAAATTTTTGTATTAAGCTTCCCGTTTATGATATAGATATCAAGATCGAGGAAAGGGCAGTGGTCATTGTTATCATTAGCTTTATTTAAAGTAAGTTCTACAGGATAAATTTCTTTAGTATACATACTGAAGTCGTCATTATTTAGAGCCAATATATCATCCAAATATCTAAAAGTATTGTTAAATTTTTGTATCAAATGTTGTTTTGATGGGTCTTTGCTAATTTTAGTCATAAATTGTAACTCATAACAATACAAAAACAGGTCCGCAATAAGTGGTGCACAGTTAGTCCCCATTGGAATTCCAATAACTTGACGATATACGGAATCTCCAAAGCGAACAAAAATGTTATCAAGTAAAAATTCAAGTGCATAAATAGTATCAAAGCATGTCCAATTGACATAGTTCTTTTGTTTATTGCTACTAAAAAATGATCTAAAAGAGTTTGAACATATGTACTCGCATTCCGACTTTTTAAATGCCCAGTTAATTAGGGATGTGAATTTTTTCTTAATAAGAATATGAGGCAAAGTGGTATATAGGGTAGAAAAATCAAAACTTTGAACAGATTCAAAATCACCAATATATGCATGCAATTTATCAAGTACTTCCAACGAGTTTTTGACACTCCAAAAGTAATTAATTCCACCATTTTCAAAGGCCTTATTTGAACAATTTATTATCAGGTTTTTTATTGTACCAAGTGTACTAGTAAGTAAAACAGACAATTTAGTAGTTGAACAATGGCTGGAAGATGAAATAAATCTATATTTGTAAGGTTTTTTGTGCAGCTTCGGAAGCCAGTACATAGTTGGGACTTTCATTGTGTTTGGTTCTGCTTGTAAAGAAGTAGCTAAAAGTTTATGTTTGTTACAGATGTCGTTTTCTGAAAATGAAGTCAGTTGGAATGTTGGTGAATTCGTGATTTCCTTTTGCAGAACCTCTATATAAAATTTACGTCAAACAATAATGATATTATTAGCAGCTTTATCAGCCGGGACAAAAACAAATTCCTTGGCTAGTTCTGTTAGTTTATTTTTGATACGCGAAATAGGGTTTTTATAGTTTTTGTTAAGGGTAAAATGTTCTTTAAAATGTTGTATTCGAATATCAACTATCTTCATTACTGAATTAAAAAAAGAGTCCAAAGATTTTTTGTCAGCTTTTTCCCGTTTTAACCCATTTCAAACAGTAGGCGCGGAGTGAGTCGTTGATGATATTACGACACTCATTCCAGTTAACAGTTGACGGGGGACGATATTTAGGTCCTTTACTGAGGAATGATTTTAACTCTCGGTCGCGAACGATGTTAAGGTCTCCTGTTATAACATGGGAAATTGGTCCATAGGTGTATTCTGAATTACTGCAATTACACGACATAGGTGTATTTTCAGTGATATTTACATCTTTACACAATTGGCTATAATTAAACACATATTTTCGGGTAGATTTCTTGTAAATATAACAAATGAGAGGGAGTTCCGTATTATCAAAATATCCAGGAATTTGGTCTTTAACAGAATGGTCGTTAAAAATACCGGCAATATTTACAAAATCAAAACCTTTATTGACATACTTTATTTTAATAAAATGTTTTTTATGATCTTCAGGGCGATCAATTTTTGGAAACAGTTTAGAATAACAATATGCCATTATAATTTGGACAATTTCATACTTAGGACTGTAATATGAAATTGTGTTGCAATCCTCTAAAATTTTATTTAATTTATTTATAGGTAAAGAACAAAGCTTGGTTAACAGATAATGTCTGCCGTTGTTTTTTGAAATGGAAATTAGGTCCGAAATATTTGTATGGTTGGTCCGAAATTTTCTTTGATTGCGATTTTTTCTGCGTCCATGAGAACGATTTTTACGAACAGTTTTAGAAACTATATCCAAAATGTTAACAGAATCGGTTCTTGATATATTGCCAATTCCCATGATATTATCATTAAGACCGAGAGGGTAGACTGTCTGTAATTTTTTAATCCAATTTAATTCATTTATTTTTCGTGATCGTACAAACTTGGAATGAGATTCACCAGGCTGCTTATTTACTACTTCTAAAGGTTGAACTGTTAAATATTTAATAGGATGACTGTGCTTCTTAAGATGTTGATATAAGTGCATGATAATTTGAAAAAAAATCATTATTCTGAAGAAGTCAATATACGCATGTGCAAACAAATTTTATTGGATTTAGTGCATAGGTTTGTTCACAAAGCGAAGGAAACACGTCATATTAGAATTCCGTATAGTTTATGTTTCGTTATGCATGTGTTGTTATCGTATATTGTAGCTGCTCGCCTTGAGCCTACCCATTTGTCCGATAACAGTCACCCCATATAGCAATAAAATTATTCTAGTGTTGCCATTCATAACTCTTAACAGACCTATTAACAGACCGGGTTTTATATATCCGACCCATTAACAGATCAGGTTTTAAATAAAGATTGATTAATGTCACCAAAATACAGATTTTCCTGTAGATTTTTCACACAGTGATATCAATATGGTTGGCAAACATAATACCCGTCTTTTTTCGATATTCAAAATATTGTATGCAAGTAAATTCAACCAACGTGTCATTTGTGTACATTTTGAGTGTGTAAAATGTGTATAAATCTATTGATGAGTTACCCGCCTTTTCATTTTATAGATCGTACATCGAAGCTAGAAAAAAAATTAATTACACCACTGGATTCAGTACATTGAATTGTTTTGTTAGACATGACTAACTTTTATGATAAACATATATTTAAAAAGTTATACAATGAAACAGGCTGAACTTTCAATAATTTTCTCGATAACACCTGATTAACAGACTTTAGCCAACCCGATTAACAGACCAACCGCCGATATAGCCGCATACTCAATATAGATTAACCGACCAATCTCTCGGTTAGCCGAGTGTCGGCCGTGCACTGTGTAGATACTATTCTGTACGCTATCCGGAAGTCGCGAGTTTTGCGGTAAGTTGATCATCTGTACTTTGCTTAATAACTAATTCAGCTGAAATCGATATTCTCAAATGGTTTAGAATTAAATTCGGCACATTCATTATTTGTATTTTTGCCTGAATCAAGAGATTTTCAAGTGCATCACTAAGGAAAATCAGTCGGTGAACTTGAAAACAATCTTTTTACCCTCTTAGTGTACAAATTAACATAAAAACAGACTTAATTAACTAATTTAAAATAAAGTATATTTCAAGTGGTGGTAAAAGTTTCAACCAGATCTTTGAAGCCAGAAATAAGAAAATTACACTTGTTTGAATTTCTCACTGTATGATCAGTGTTTTTTTCACTGCATTCTAGTGGTGATTTCAAAGTTATTTACGATATATTAGAAGGTGGAATTTTTCTAAATAACACAAATATATTTCAATAAATTCACACCCTGAAAATATATGAAACATGTTTTAGCTTGATAGGGTGTACTCGACTTACTACATTAAGTATAACATGTTTAAATATTGCTAAAATAAATTAAGAGGAAGTTTTGTTGTATATATAAGTTTCAGAAATGTCCTCCGTTATACTTAAAATTGTACAAACACACAGATTTAATTGTTATATAAAAATGCATGCATTTACACACATTCGAGGCCGTACTGTAGCCTAAAATTATAATAGCCCACAGTTCCCTCACTTTGTTTTGGATATAGAGCTGTCTCTTTGACACTCTATTGTACACCACTTTGTAAAGCGGGGTTTATAGTGATAATGAAGTCCGTCTTTTCGTTCGTCCGTTGGACCGGTACAGTATGTTTCGTTGTTTTTGTAAGCGCATCTCAGATGAATGTCTGATGAAAGAAATTACGCGTTATTGCGGAGGAGCATTAGGGGACGACCATTTGTTATTCTGGGGGGGGGGGGGGGCGTCCAGGAGGATTTGTTTTTGATCGGTTATTTATTTTTGCAAACT